>MCFK01002269.1:233-12051 GCA_003610855.1 Erysiphe neolycopersici | reverse complement strand
AAAGTTAGACAGTTTGTGACAATCGATTGCGTAGTTTTAACCGTTATCAATTGCCCTTCACACGTGTGTGTGTATGGTTATTTAACTTGTCTTGCTATATCAGATTCCCTTCTGGAAATAGTCTTTCCACCAACTTCAAGCTTGTAAAAAAGAAACAATTCGGTACTAAACCCATATCTAAACTGTCTTACCCCTTCGACTATCACTTTGGATTCTTACCCTCACCCCCTTTTGTTCAGTCTTTAGAAGAAAGATTTGGTTACGTTCCCGCACCAAATTTTCCGCAATTTTACGAAGCGCGTGAAACGGATTTAAGTTCTAGTAGCTTTTTGGCTTCAAAATTATCTTCAGAAGAAAGTCAAATAATCAGGACCGAAGAAATAGAAGAGAGGATTTCAAATTGGGTTAGCTTTACAGAACTAGTGGCAAATTCTCCCGAAACTTCAGGATTTGTAGAAATGGGTGATACCAAAACATCTTCACAAGGTCCTGGATACTTGGACTGTCTGCCCAAATTCAAGATAGAGAAATTTCATGGAATGGTAGTCAAGATGCAAGACCAAGACGTTGGCTTATGGATCTAAAGGCTGAGTTTCGGGAAACTGATGAAGAAGCGGCAAGATGGATGGACAGTACCCTGCATATCAGAAGAATTGTAGACAACTATGAAGTAGCTACGGCTAGCGACGCTGCGTACTTAGAGCAGTCATTGAAGGACAAGCTCCCTATGGTGGCTGTTATTGAGTCTTCCAAGTCTGCAAGTGAGGTGATTGCCTACCTCATTTTCAGTGAATCAGGGAACGTCAAGACCTTGAATAATGTCAAGATAAACAATGACTCCCCTGGGAAAAAAATAGATAGATCAGCGGCAAAGCTAGAGAGAGATAGGTGCAGTCGGCCGTGATAATGGACCTCTTGACTTTTTAGATTGGATTGTGGCCCAGGAATATAAACTGCTAGACCTGACAGTATACTCAGATGGTTCTGTAAGTAAAGATGGCCTTGCGGACGCCGCCTTTTACCTATTTCGTGGACCACGAACGGAAGTTTCTCACGGGCTTGTTCCCCCTGGGCGTACTGCATAAATCTATGACGCAGAAATACATGGAGCCTTGGAAGGGTTGAGAGCCGCTTTTAATCATACAATGGCTTAGTATGCCACTGATGTAACAATTTGTCTAGATAACGAGGAAGCTGCCCTCCGGCTACATACTGGGATAGCCATAGCATCTAGTTTGGAATAGATCGCCGAATTTCAGTCACGTCGGAGACAATGGGAAAATAAAACATACTCTAGGGCTGCTGCTGCCGGTAAGGTGAAAATATGATTGGTGCCAAGTCACTCAAATTTCAAAGGAAACGAACGTGCGGATTCTCTTTCCAAAATCGCCTGTAATATTAAGGGACGTTATTTAATTAATTAAAGTCACGTGGTTAATAACCTTTGGTAAGGCTGGGCCTGAAAGAAAGCACAGCCTCTAAGTAACGGCACAGTCCGTTACAAAATGGCAATTCATAGTGCTTGATGTTCAATGTAGCCATGTGAGAATCGAGTTTCTTCTGAGGAAAACAAAATTAATTTCCTCTACTTATCCGCCCTTCGTACCTCACATATACTCCAACCCTATCCCTTGGATCTTGCTTCATTTTCATAACTAAAAACTAGTTATGAAAACCAACTCCGAAAGTTATCAATTACCAAATATTCCACGCCCGGCGAAAAAAAATAGATTTATTTAATTTTACGATAAAGCTAGCGACCAAGGCTAATCGCCATTCGTAATTTAATTCAGCTGGATGTGCTCAGGGCTTGTTCCATTCAGTTCTGAGAATATTCTCCAATTGTTGCAGGTTTACAGCACACTTCCTGACGTAAAAGATGTTCCATAATCAATTGGCTCAAAATTTAAGACCTCCATCAAAACCTTAGATAATGTAAAAGGTCCATTAAAAAATTCAGTGAAAGACCCCGAGACTTTACCTGGGGTGTTCGAACAATTCTTGGCAAAGAAGGTAAGGCGATTAAGATAATTAACATTGAACGGATAGAGTTATCTGCTAATAATCAACAGTTGAAATATTCTTTTAGCTAGGCTGAGAACCCACGAAAAGGAAAGAGATATCAAATCAATCCTAACGAGAGATTTTTGAGAGTGGGTAAGATCCTAGATGCGGTAGAGCTGATTATACATGCTTAGAGTAACTAATTTCGCACAATCAAACAGTTACATCACCACACTCAGACCAGATAGCTTTTTTCAGTGAGAATATTTTTTTCAAGTGTAGCACCGATATAATTGTTTTCTTCTGTAATAGATATCCCCTGAAAAAAAATATACATAATCATGCTTCATAAAGCGTAAAGATAAAATAAAAAAGTGATATATGACCTATTCAACGAAAAAGGTTACGAATACCCTCTACAACTACTGAGCTTCCCTTTCTATTTATTTTCTCGGTTTTTCTTAATTTCCAGGAAGGCTGTTGCTCTTTAGATTTTAAAATAGAGTAATGCAAATCATTATGTACATTATCTTTGGCCATGGATGATGATAACGGCACCGGAATAGAAAGTGAGAGTAATTTATGTAAATTATTATTACTGTTATTACTGGGAGAACGAATCAGTGGAGTTGTAGCCCGAAGACTATTGGAAGCGTAACTATTTTTAGATTTTAATGTTTCTATACGTGTTGATCCTGTGGAACTGTTGCCCAAACCAAAAGCTATGACCGCAAGACTTTCAATAGAATTCCTGTGTGAAACATTTTCTTTCTCATCTGGGATCTTAAATAGTCTTGGCTTTGATGTAGCTTCCAAGTTTGATTTATTTGGGTTAATGTTGTCGTCGTTACGAGGTGACGGTGGATTAGGATTATTAAACTTCGAAAGCTCATCATCTTCAATAGTTCTGTGTGCAAATATTGCACTACTATATTGCTTGGTAAAATTACTTGCAATACTTGCCACACTCAATTTCCGCATCATAGAGCTAGCAGATGTTCGAACTATATGTTCGCTTCGAGCTCTATGTGTCATACCAGGATAAGGTAGACATTGACGAGACCATACGTCCGAAAGAAGAGCCTCAAGGCGACAGCGCTCTACTCGAGATGGAGCTAACACAGGTGTACGATTTGTTGTTAATAATGATTGAGATCGATTAATAGCAATAGACGAAGGAGTTTCTTTAAAAGCATTAGTGTTCTTAATGATAACCTGACAAAGTCCTGACATTGGTCCAACAGTTGTTGCCCGATGAACTGATATTCGTCGCGCAACAGTACCTGTATATTAAGTTATTATAAATATAACGAATGTATGTAGTTAAAACGGACCTGGCTTTCCAAAAATTGATCCTAAAGGTTTGACAGGTAAGTATATAGAAGAAAAGATAGATTGCTCTTCCGTGAACAGGCCCTCCCGGCAAGAACATTTCATTAAGCGAGAACGCCATTCCTTCTCTTCCGAAAAGGAACATGCGCTCATTGTAAGTTCAAAGAGTTGATGATCGCATTCAAAAACTAACTTCCAAGAGAATTGAGCAGTGTGACATTGTAGGCCTATTTAATGTTAGTTAAGTCAATAAAATTGATTTCAAAAACCATGATATATCTTTCCAGACAATCAATTTTTTACCTACCTCGACCATTATCAACTTCTTCGATTCCTATTCCAAATAGTCCAATACAAGCCTGGACGACATAGACTTGATCGAATCTTGGAGAAGAAGCAAGCAATAAATAGTCGCGATATAGTAAACAAATTAAATATTTTCCTTCAATGCTATTCTTAGTTTGCCATGAGACATATAACACACCACAGAGATGAATGTGACCAAGATTCCGAACTAGAATCTTTGAACGTGCATCAAGCTTGATGTATCAGCTAATTTCATCAAATCTAAGAATACAAAAATACCATATCTGGGAATGATACGCGATCTTGAAGAAGCCAAGATTTTTCCATCACAGTCTTCATTTGTGGATCGTCTGCGGCTTGATTTATTGCTGATGTTGCTTCACGTAGTCTCATCATCACAGTTTCTATGCTAAGATGAGAATCCGGACAATCACAAACAGGTGTCTGCTTGAGCAGTTCTGAAAGTAACAATTGATATTTACATATTCGTTGTATTGGCTTTTAAAGAGTTAGTGATGGTATTTCAATGAGATTCTGTGCTCACCTTGACCAGGAGATCGCCAATTGTCATCGCCTTTTTTCTATTATCTTGTTGGCAGCTAATAGACGCAAGAGATGAAGCTAAAGCCTCAAGCCCCTTTTGAAAGCTTGTCCACTGGGGAATTGTCCGGTGCGTTGAGCTAATATCTTTGATCATCATCTCATACTTAGCGCCATACTCTTCATATATAAATAATCGGTTTATCTAAAATTGATCATTAGCATGAAAAGAATAATTTTTGAACAAACGACAAGTCACACCTTTTTTCCAAAAACAGTTGCAACTTTAGCAGCCACTTTAGGCTCTGCTGTCATTCCAGGGATTTCTTGGAGCCATGAAACACCGGTTGAATTCTCAGGAACGGCATCAAGGCTACGCCATCTTTGATGCCCTCCTAATTTATGACCTGGTAGTTTGACATAATTTGACTGCGTATATTCGGAAAAGGGAACGACATTATGAAGATCACCAAGTAATTCTTCATGAAATTCGAGAATTTCGTTGAGATTGCGGGTGATTGAAGCCCTCAAGTTAGAAGAAATACAAGGCATTGAAGCTAGAAGTGTGACATAGACCTTTATTATTATTATTATAAACGAGTTTTCATATGATCAAAGGTTTGAAATCTTACATTCATGAGAAATTTTACGTCTGCAACATAGTTTTCTTCTGTACTTATAATTTCTTCTAGGACTCTACGACGCTGAAGTGAGCGTTTTGTAACTGCCTGGTCTATGAAAGGATTACTAGCTATGTATGAACTATCTTCAGATGTTCTCAGAGGATTAGATGTTTTGCTGGTTTGATCAGTGCGCTGTTGACGCGAAGATAAAGTAGTTCTCCTTGGTTTCGTTGCAACACTAAGGCTTGCAAGGCTGATACTGGCACTTTTAACAGCAGTCACAAATCCAAAGGATGAGCCAGATGAAGATTTTTTATGAGCTGACCTTCGTTGAGTTCCAGGTGAGTCAAATAAATCCCCGTTCTTCGTTGAATTGTTCGTATCGCACCCGACTGTTTTACGCCTTCTATTTGCTCGTTTCTCAAGGTTCTTTGTCCATTTATTGAATGGTCTTTTCAGATCAAAAGTCTGGTCGGTAAAATCTCCAGTGTCGTCTAAGGAAAAACTCTCAAAATTTTTTGTACTACCAGATTCTGCATTATCTCCATCGAATGATAACCCTAATGCAAATATATTTTCTAGAGTATTACATGAGTTTGTTTCTTGACTATAGATAGACTCTAAGGATTTTTTATGAAGATCAACTTCATCAAACATATCTTCCCCTTGGTGTGATATTCTTGTCTCCTGTTCAGAGGGGGGTGGGATTGGAGTTCCCCAACTTGTTCTTCGAGGAATATGAACTGAGTTTCGGCGAGAGCAAGTCGGAGTTGAAAGGTTATCAATTTTAGTAGAATCAGAGTTTTCCATGATTGGGATGATAATGAATTATAAAAAATAAGATACAAAACTACTTCACATCCAAGAAATTTCGTACTTCAGAAAGATAAGATTCTGAAATATTAACAAAAGTGTACAAGACAAATCTTGATTTACAGGGTGATCTAATTTTGAGATAAGGAGGATAAACAAAAATGGGAAGTCGCAAGTCTTAATATGACTAACTGATTCCGAAATAAAGACGCAAGAACGATCTTAAAATAGGGAAGTGAATTCAGAAGGCACTTTTCCTCAATGGCAAAGTATTCTTATAGACATATCTTTAACTTTTCTTGTTGGCCCTATCATTTCCGATTTTCACAAATTGTTTAGAGAGTATATTTCAGCAGTAGTAACACCCCCAAATAATGAAAATGAAAATTAAAATGTCTGCATGCTCCTATATTCGGTTTTCGAAATGTATTTGATACACCGAGAAAATTAAGCTGACGAATAATTTTGAGACATTATTTACCCTGGTAGATAACAATTTACCATTATTCCAAAGCTTCATTATCTGCTGGAATAAACAGTAGGGTTTAAATGTATCTGCTGTACTGACATTGTTGAAATTGGATATATAATTTATTTCTCACTCATGCCTTGTTTATTTCGGGATAGTCTGTCATTATCTACCACAAAGTGTTAATTAAACTTTCTCCCCTAAAAATCACCTGTCAGTCTTCTTGACTTTTAATTAAATGTACAATTGATTATTATAATCATACTGCAGTCCTAACTCTACCGAATGGCTTGATCAGTACCAACCAGAAACAGTCACTTAATTACCCGAGCGACATGATAACTTATTGATTCTTGCTGAGAATTTCTTAACCAAAGTATCTGGGTTATACTCGTATTTTGAATGAGATGATCTATAGTTTATAGCCTTACAAAAATTACTCGACATGCATAAAAATCCAGTCATGTAGGTCAGATATGTTAGTTTTCGAGAATTTTGTATCTATTTTGCCCACCAAAAGGAATTGATCTTTCTTAAAACTTCTAGGATCACTGTCAGATCGGTGTATGTTCGACTGTTTGGGTTCAAAGCCAGTAGAACTTTGAAGATGTGATTTCCGTTATTCTTGTACTAAATAATTCCGGTTCTTCTATTTCCAGTCTCTAAATTATGACCCATTTGTATCCAGAAGTAGATTCAATGTGACTATGTGTTTGGACTAACTCAAGAGCCGCACAAATCTCATCTGTATTAGTGAGGACTCTTAGCAAGGCCTTGATGGCGACTTTGTTATTATTCTATATTTAGAGTCTGCTTTTTAAAAAACCAAGCATAAGACATGAAAAATAACGTGTAACGTAGCAAGTCGTTAACTAAATATATCAATCATAGAACACTTGATGTAAATTGCTCTTCCACTAAAATTTATCAATTTAATGTAAGATTGAGAGGAATACCCATGGTGCCGTAGGAAGCAAGATATTTCAAGGCGCATCATTTTGTTAAGATATAAATTTATCTTGATGGTACACTTTACTAACGGATTTTTCACAATTTGTAATGATTTCGAAATTTGTGAATTATCCTTTAGTTGCACTGGATTAGTTACTCAGAGCTCGCCGAAGTGAAGATTGGACGAAAATTGATCTCATATTATTCCGTGCTACTTTTTAGCGCTTTTCAGCAAATTCTCACGCACAGCAGCTCTTGCACTTCTGCTACCGCCCAGTTTAGGGCCTTTCAGAGCCTCGTCCTTCTTTCCACTTTGGCCTCTCGCAGAGACCTGAGATGCATTGTTCTTCTTTCTTTGGCGTGATGAAGCATTATCCATAAACTCACGTCGGAATGCTTCTGCAATACGATCGTCGGCTGCTTGATCAGTTTGAGTAACTTGGAATGGGACATGCGGTTCCTCATATATTTCAACTGTGGAAATATCTGTTAACAAACTAAAATTTCATGATAATGTAGAGAAGAACTGATGTAAGACTTACGTCGATTTTCTCGTAAAACTTGGTCAACAAGCTGATCTCTCTTGATATCATCACCACGTCTTCTTTTTCGTTCCCACCATGATTTTCCATCCTTTCCTGGCATCGTTTTTCCTCCCCTTCTCCGATGTTTACCGGTTTCTTGTTCATCTTCAATCACCTCACCATCCAGTCTTCTTGTCGCTTGTTCGGTCATCTTAACATTTCTCTCCCTTGCCTCATCACCTAGATCTATCTCTTGTAACATTCCTAGCATCACTGGTTGTCTTGGTGCTATAGTAGCTTTAACTTTTGATATGTCATTTAATTTATGGTCTGATGAGCCAGGAATATGCGGGATATTGACATGTTTCGATGCTGTAGGCTGCTGTTGGGTTGTTTTTTGTATATCTGCTGAGGCCTGCAAGCCCTGTGAGCTACGTTTTGCTAACTCAGAGTCTACATATGCCATCCTTGATTTGTCAGTCACCTCATTTAAAATATTATCAAATTTCAACTCTACAAGTATTTCTGGAGATAAATAAGAAAAGTGAATAAAAATTAGCTCACATGTGTCTATCCGCATCACCTATGACACCTGTCTGCCGAGTAAAGATTCTTAATTTATTTTTTATGTCTTGAGGTCCTCCCGGGCTTTCCTCTTCAGGATCCTCAGCTTCCTCTGATCTTTCTTCTTTTTTTCTTGTACTCTGAACTTCAGTTTTGAACTCCACTCCTCCTGTCCGGCGGTACCTTAGGCGCTTTCGAACAACGTCCGCAGTAATCAACGGCTGGGTATCTGCAGTTGGACCAAGATAAACATTATCTAGTTCAATAATATTTGGAAGACTTAGCGCGAGATCCATGCCTGTACCAACGCTCTCGTGATTTTCATCGATATCATTCTTTTTGTTTTCTGAAAAAAAGAGACGCTGACGGTAAGCAGTACGTCTTTTTTTGGTCGCCCGAAAGCAAGGGTTTGTCGAAGATAAAGTATCCTGCATTGTGGAGCTGAAATTATTCCCCAGTAAGACAATTAGATAGAGTTGGGTTCGTGAATCTCCTGTAAAATCCAATTTAGACAATATTTGCGCAATATTCAATGAATAAACGTTCGGTAACAAAACGTGTAGTTTTTGACTGACGTTTATATATTAGTCTCTTGGTGAATGTATATAGGTTTCAGCCTCGCACTAGAGCCGAACAACTGCTCTCATACGTTGAATATGGCTGTTAAACATTCAAATCTACTCAAGTCGAATTACCTTGAATAACACTCTCAACAGAGATTCTTATGAGCGATAACATGATCAAAGAAGAGTAATTCAAAATTGTACTATTACAATGAGGAAAATGAGTTATATTTTCAACCACACTAAGATCATGGCAATTATCATCGCGAACGTTATAGTTACTCTTGATCTTTAAATTTAAACTCAAAATTCCTCTGAATATGATTCATGCTCAAGTCACCATCTTAAACATCTGTATCTATACGTTTGGATGGGGAAAAGGCTTTCAGTAAAACAATATGTCAAGATAAGTTTCAAATGTTAAATATTAGTTAAATTTATCTAGATCAAAAGCATTACGAAACTGGTCTGAATCAATCAAATATCGCAACTCAACTAGAAATTTCCTAAAGACATCATGGCTATTCCGTCCGTCGCGAAATAGTAACTACCAAGCAAGTTTGAAGACGGGAGCTCACGCTTACCTCATTCAGATAACATTGGTAAAATCAAGAACTTTATGAAGTTACTTCCTGGAAAATATGAGATGAGCTACTTAAAGCTTGCATAAGGGCCGCGTCATAACTGGAAGGGTAATCTAGTCCAAATTAGAAAATCCACGATTTATGCGTCATCCAACTGTGATTCTCAGAGAAGCTCCCTATGGGCTGGAGGAATGTGCTATTAATCTGTTATTGATGTGTAAATCTAAATGTGTTTTTAATTCGTTGTAAACATGCAATTTGACCTGTTTGACATTGATTAATTAAGGGACTGTGGCACTCGAGGGCGATAAATGTGTATGAATAAAATCTATGAAACAAACGTCTTCTGCCTAAGGATCTATTTTGCTTATATTTACATAGTGAAATGGTACATCTGCATTACCACTAAGGACAGCCCCTTCATAGTATACGAGCTGATATCTCGCCAGCCCTAGTTTGCTTACAGGGACCTCCGGCCAATGTTGAGTGGAATGTAAATTGATAATTAGCTCATAAATTTTAGCGCATACAATATTTTTGATTAAAAGTATTAGCACCAAAAATAAATGAGAAACAACAATTAACAGCCAGCTATAAAATTACATTAAGTCAAGTCAAATCAATCAATTATTTAGGAATCTAGGAACATCTCCTCGTCATTTTATGATGCATTCTATATATTTCTATCTTTATGCGCCCTAGCTTAGCTCAATCAGAAATTTAAGTGCTGAAGGTTGACACCGTATGGTCAGGTATACCTGCCACTTAGAAGTCGACATTTTTCCACGAACTCATCTTCGTCCTCCACGACATATCTGACTTCTTGTATGGATATCTAGACTGTTAATCGGAGCACTATCTAATGAAGATATCTTATTCAATTGATCTGCTTGAGCAATCTCAAATAAAGAGGGTTCACGACGAGGGCTATCTTCAAATGTTAATGCCTCCTTTTACTGAGTGATCCTTTTGATCGACCCTCTCCTTTTATCATGCAATTTATTCCGTGATGTAAAGAAGGCAGCGCACATTGTACACTTGTTTTGAGCGTTTTGTTTATTTTCAGAAACACAGTATTTTGTTGTTAGCTCGGCTCTAGTAAATGAATTGGTGTTTATATTTTCTAGATGATATGAGAATGGCTGGTCTAACCATCCCATCTGTATACAGTCTTGGTCCTATGTATTTTCATCTACGTCTCTTTAATTTTCTAATTGTTCAAAAGGAATTTCGTCAGAAACATGCAATTAAATTTTTTTTTCTCATACTCGGTGCAGTTTTTTGGGATTTAATGATTCGTGTTATAGGCTCGAACTTTGCCAAACCTTTGATTCCCTTTATATCCGTCGAATTGCTTGTTTGATGTATAAAATTATTTTTTCTGGATAGACCTGTCCATTTCTGTATTATATAGAGGATAAGCTAGTGAAGAATTTTGGAGGTACAATCCCTTTCTATCTATTGTTTGGGTTTTCCTAAAATTTTGATACTGGTTACAGCTTTGATCAAACCGTATTTCTTTAAGATATATTGGTTGCCAAATATCAAACCAATCGTTCTTTCTTTCCCCTAGTTGCCACATATAAGTACTTAGATTTGTATTAGAAGTTGGAGTTGGAGTTGGAATATGAATTCTCAACTCCGCTACTGAGTGACGGTGTGCTGTTAAAATTTGAACTTATTCTAAATTAGCAGTGCCGGCACTTTTACCTTGCACTATAATGGATTGCATGAGCTCCTCAGGGTCTTTTCATTGTTTTATATCCGCAATCGTATATTTCAATCGCCCTAGTTTCTCTAGGGCAATTCCTAGCCACATTTGGAAACGAGTCTCAAGTTCTTCACACCAACTCTCAATACTGGCTTTTAAGCCTGATCGAGTGGTTTTTGAAATCTCGTTAGTATGCCAGAGTTCAACTTTTCCTTTCGGACATTGGTCTAGTTGCGATGCGAATCTTTTTGCAGTGAAAATACCCTCGGTCACCCAAAGGCCTTTTGCTTTAACCCGTGTGGTAAAGCTAAAACGTTGTGATATACTGTACTATTATCAAGTTTTCAACTAACTTTTCATTTTCATTGTCAGGGTCAAAGAAACCAAGGTCTTGTGGTCTAAATCGTCCAGATAGAGTCTGAAAACGACTTATCTTTTCTTTGCTTAATCACTTTCAAGAGTGTCAATGCATCTTTTCGCCCGTTTGGATCGCCAAAAATACCTTATGCGCGTTCAAAAAAAGCTGCTGTTGTACAATCGGTACCCATTTTAAATCGGAGATTATACCATTGATGAATTCACTTTTGAGCAGTGACAGATATATGCATATACAAATATCCGAACTTTTCCTCGTCATTCTCAATTACTCTTCCATCAATTCTTGGTTTTGTTTGCGCTTCGGTGCGCCACGAAATCTACTCAGACCTTTCTCCATTGAACTGTTTGATATCTCCAGTTCGATGCCGCGTTCTTTTCCCATTTCCAGGCGCGAGAGAATCAATTTCTATGTCGTCGTTAAGATTTGATTCAGGAGCATATCATGCTCTACGATTT
>MCFK01002263.1:0-19276 GCA_003610855.1 Erysiphe neolycopersici | reverse complement strand
TTTTTTGAATCAGAGGTACAATAATAGCCTCTGCCTTTGTTCCTGTCTTGCCTTTAGCCCAGGCATCGATGATCTCAAGAAATTCTTGGGCAAGTCCCATTCTTTCTCTTCTCTCTGTTTCTAATTGTTGCAAAGCATTAGCAATATTTAGCAATCTCGGGTGTAGACGCCCGCTCTTAGAGGGCATGTCATCAGAAGCTCCTGCTCTTAATGGAGTCGGAGTGTTTGATGGTGGAGTTGGGGAGGATGGAAAATTATGATCGGAATTATTCATTTTTAATATGTGGTGTTGTTCTGTATAGATAGTATTGATAGCTAATTCTCGTAATTTACGTTGGGGTTCAAACACAACCCATTCAGGCATCTGTCAGAGATTAGCAACCCCTTTTTTATAATATCAAAGCGGTTGCTTGAACCCGTTGTTTGCTGTAGTTACCACCGTGCCATTCGGATAAGAAGATAGCGCTCAAGCAGAAAAAATACTTCGGATAAAGATTGTTAAATTAATAAAGTTATGATTCATGGCCCAAGAGCTCCAAACGCCGTTAATTTTCTAAACTTATAACCTTAGTTTATGGGATTTAACTTAGTTTAAAATCTTTTTTTAGTTCATGTAATATAATTACTTCCGAATAAAAATAATCAAATACCATGGTAATGTGTTGTTTTAAGCTAAAGCTTTATTGCTGTCAATAATTTATTAGTTAAACATCATCCTCCATTAGCATACATATGAGAACCGAGGTTCCAACTTAGTAAGTTCCTTGTCTGTAGTAGTTCCTCAAGATTTGACTGTAAACCTAAGAGAGGGTCAGAAATACTTCGCAGATAGCTCTTTTTAGTCAATCGATTCTGATGAGCTATCTGATCTTAAAAACTAGGATTGTGGCGTCAATATATGCAATTCATTCAATATTATAGTTTTTGATTTAAATACGTGATTTCCTATTTACGTTCATTACATTTTATAGACGTAGCCCCTGCGTCATGATAACGTAACGCATTCAATTTCCCGTGGTGTTGTACTTCAAGGTACTGTAGTTACAATTAACTCGAATCGTCCATTTTTTTCATAAAGACTGAAGAATCAAGTTGATAGTATAATATTTGTAGAATAATATTTGTAGATAATTTTTTAACTTCAGTCTCGCGAAGACAGTGCTTATAATTATTAATGCCTAGTGGTCTTAGTGGGATTAATCAACTCCTTTTGCGCAGCAGCATCCAACCGATAACTGAACGTGGTCATTACAATGAGAAATAAAATGTGATTTTCTACAACCACGTTGCAAATTCTTTGTGAGCAGGTTGGACCATATATTCTTTCTCAATTTTTATAACATAATGTAAACGCACAATTAGGGTGTAAGAGAGAATTATCTGAAGGCTTGTACAAAGTATCTCTTGGCGGAGATCGGAGTACTCTAATCCCTCCAGCCAGTCGTTGCCATTTGACTATCGAAACATCACACACGATACCTCTACTTCATGTGCAAAGAATTAGGTATCAATACAACATCTTAAATCTTTTTGATATCTCAAAAGGCATGGTTCGTAAGATACTTGGATGATATTAATGGACTAGGGTTGCCTCTGTGCGGGGCTAAATTTAATTGCGACGCTTTCATATGCTTTCGCAACTCACCAAAGGTTCTACGGCTGGGATAGCCGACGAATTGTAATACGGTCAAAGTCAACCAGTCGCCGATAATCTTCTCCACGCTTTCCTTAGGTTTGCTTCTCTTTTGGGTTAACTCTTGGCCTAAGAATCAAAGAAAGCGCCTGTGTGGTGACTGCAGCTTTCGTTACTGTTACAACTCATCATGGATCAATGGCAGCAACCCTATTCAGAACCAGGATCTTCAAGACGATACAATGTTAATCCTCCAGTCGCTCAAACACAGATCTTGCGCAATTATAATGGGAGTCATCAACTTCATTCACCAGCTGGCTTTACCTATGAACCTTTTAAAGCCCCGCAGTCAGCAGCGACCTCTCCGACATCAATCCCATTTCAGGCGAAGGATGAAAATAGAGAGGTAATAATGCACGATGCTAGTGAATCATACAATGGAATTAAATATCCAATTCGTCCTCATGAACAACAGCAGCTTTCAACAGGACGAGTATCTTCACATCAAGCCTCTTACGAATTATCTGCAGCAGCACAAAGATACTCGCCGATGCAAACACCACCTTCTAATTCCTCATACATATCTCCACAACAGGCTCAGGATCAATCTGGATCGCATCAATCACCAACTCAAATAATTAGCTTCTCTTCACCGAATTCTTCTTATACATGCCGCACACAAAATCGTCAATTACATCTCGTTAACCCTCCGAGAAATGAAATATACAATATATCGGAAAGCTCTCAGTCAAATTCAATATCTGTCCGAGACCCAAAATCACCTCATAGGTCTGTTCCGCAGACAGCGCTGGACTTTCTGGATCGAAGCCCTATTCCTAAATTCACCAAAATACGGTCTCTGGCAGATCTCAAGCCTAGAGTAAATGCGCAACCTGCATCTAGGAGAGCCAACCCCGAAGGTGGATTTATAAGTGTGAGTTTTGGAAAACGCTAAAAATTTACTTCAAATGATTTTAATGTTTTACATAGCCATTACAAGCCCTCACAAGCCATTTGCCCTCAACATATCGTATTTGCAATCCTAGCTTTAAATACGAATCGTCCCAAAATCCGCGAAGAGTTCTTACAAAACCGAGTAAAGGTGTAAAGAATGATGGCTATGATAATGAGGATAGCGATTACATACTATATGTTAACGACATTTTAGGTTCCGCAGAAACTGGTCATAAGTATGTCTTTGAAAATTTTATTTAGAAAGATTGATCTTAACCCTGACTCTAATATTCATTTCAGAAATCGGTATCTTATTCTGGATGTTCTCGGCCAAGGAACCTTTGGACAAGTCGTTAAATGCCAAAATCTTAAGACTCTGGAAGTTGTAGCAGTAAAAGTTGTAAAAAATCGTTCCGCTTATTTCAATCAGAGTATGATGGAGGTATCCGTACTCGACTTAGTAATACAATTCCCTAATAGACTTGGTTAAATAAAAAGCTAATCTTGGAATCAGCTTAATACAAAACTCGATAAAAATGATGATCATCACCTTTTACGATTAAAGGATACGTTTATCCATAGACAACATCTATGTTTAGTTTTCGAACTTCTAAGTGTTAACCTTTATGAATTAATAAAACAAAATGGATTTCGCGGACTTAGTACAACACTAGTTAGGGTGTTCGCTCAACAGCTATTGAATGGGCTTTGCCTGCTTAATAAAGCTCGTCTGATACACTGTGATCTAAAGCCGGAGAATATTTTACTTAAAAACCTTGAAAGTCCAGTTATCAAGATCATCGATTTTGGATCAGCCTGTGATGAAAGGCAGACAGTATATACATACATTCAATCGAGATTCTACAGATCACCTGAAGTTATATTAGGTCTTCCATACTCATCTGCAATTGATATGTGGTCACTTGGATGCATTGTTGTTGAGTTATTCCTTGGCTTACCTCTATTCCCAGGCTCCTCGGAGTATAATCAAGTATCACGTATTGTAGAAATGCTAGGGAATCCACCCAACTGGATGCTTGAAATGGGAAAACAAGCTGGCGATTTTTTTGAAAAAAGAATAAGTCCCGATGATTACGGCAAAAGGACCTATCATCTTAAAAGTATGGAGCAATATTCTCGAGAACATGGAACAAAAGAACAACCAAGCAAAAAATATTTTGAAGCAACAACGCTACCTGATATTATCAAATCTTATGTAATGCCTAGAAAAAATATGAAAAAACATGAAATCGAAAAAGGTGATATAAATTTAACTTTTTGAATCATTTTTTGCTTAACTAACAATAAATCAGAAATGAACAATCGAATAACTTTCATTGATTTTGTTCGTGGGTTGCTTAACATAAATCCATTAGAACGATGGTCTCCACAGCAAGCAAAGCTTCATCCATTTATCACTCAAGAAAAGTTCACTGGCCCTTTTATACCACCTATGAACCTCAAATCTAACACTTTGCATCGCTTACCAGCTCCTGGTACACAACAACAGCAGCAGGCTGAGGCGTTGAGTAAACAAAGAGCTCAAGTTGCGCAAGCACAGGCTCATGCTCAAGCTCAGCAAAACCCTTCTCAGGCACTGTACTTGAGTGGGGCTACTCATGGACAACACTTTCATTCTTCACAATCTCTACAACCACCTATTTACAGTACGAATTTGTATCAATCTAACATCAATCACCAGGCTGCTCCACCTTTGTACTCTGCCACACAGTCGAGCTTTAATCAAAAAAGCACAGTACCCCAGTCACAATCTCAGATTGCACCGAAAAACTATAACTCTGGACCGCCTCAATTACAACAAAGTTTGTTTGCACAAACGACAATGCGACCCAATCGTCGAAGAGCCTCGACTATGGAATTTCAGCAAGGCGGTATCCCAGTGGCTATTCAAAAAGTAGCCAGTCATTTAGATCCAAGTCAACCAATTCGGCTGCAACCAAGTCCAGCATATTATCCACCTCATCTTGAAAATGCAGTAGATGTGAACCCGGGTATGAATCGAAGAGGCAGTAATCGACATTCTCAAAGCGGACATACTGGTCAAAGGAATAATGGAGACTTTATTCGAAATTTAGAAGATCGAACACTTGAAGAAGGGTTTATGGGACAAAGTCAATGGCATTGAAAATTATGGTTCAAGAGAGAATCTTTTGAATTCCGAGCCCCAAATTTAATTCATATTTCAACAAAGCAATATGTTTTTGTCTAAAGCGTTGATATAAGGTGAGAAAATAGCTCAGTTCTTGATGGTATACATCCATGAGCGGGCTGGTTAAGTAAAGCAAGCAAACTTCTCCCGAGACGCCATGTAAGAATCTAGTATTAGCAGAGTTATAAACACTTAAGGAAGATTACATTACTGTGCTAAACTAGCTATTATTTGTGGCTAGATAAAGAATGGCGGGTTATTAAATTACACATTATGGATTCAAGAATCCTGGATGTATTCATTTATGAGTACCCACATTAATCTAGTTTTTTCCGTATAATTTATGGACTACGGATGATAAAAGCAGACAGATGGAAACTGCCAAATATTTGTCAAGAACAAGATTCAAATGACCTCCAAAACAATCTCGATACGCTATCATGTAATTTAGCAAAGCTCGAAGTTTCGAAATATCATAAATATAAACAAATCAATAATTCTGTGTGCTTCTCTGATATCACTCTAGATAAGAATTTTGTGAAATCTCCTTTCCCAATTCATAAATTTAATCCTCCTATTGTACGTTCGTAGAAATGCTGGCTCAATCAGAATAACGCAAACTTGAGCTTGGATTAGTTCTAACCGTTGTAGGACTATATCAAGCTGTTTAGACTTTCAAATTGTAAGCGAAATTTAGATGGAAATTTCCAATTTCTACCTTCGTAATGGAAAGCTAATTGTTAGCTTTAGAGGTCAATATTTATCTGAGATCAATGTCATCTATAACCTCTACCTTCGTCACCGCGAGATCTGCGTCCATATCTGCTGCCAATAAGATTGTCACTGTATAATCCACGTCTTCTGTTTTTATCATCATGTTCATTTATATCCATACGATCACTAAAGCCATAAGAACCATCTACCACATCTTCTCTATTATGATCTCTATAGTGATCATTACTGCGCCCCCTAGATCTGTTGAAATCAGAATCGCCGTATGAGCGAGATTCGTCTGCTTGGTCGTTCACATAATCTGCTCGTGGTCCAGTGGGTGCCACTAAGTGCCTTGTAAGAATAGGAGGCCGAGGGCTTGGATTGAGAAATGGTCCGACTTTATGGTAAACGTGCAAAATATTACCATCAGCCTGTAGTATGCGTATTAGTCAAATATAATTTACTGTAGATATAGTAGAACTAACGCTTTGATTGTTAAATGTTTCTACTATGTTATCGGCACCTTCTTTTGTTTCAAGAATTACTTCTGCAATAACTCTGGGTCGCTCTGAAATCAATCGACAGCTTAATATAAGTCCACCAACGGGTGCCATAGCGCTTTCAATATCTGCTGCCGTAGTTCCTGTCGCAAGATTCTTTACTATAACAGTATATGGGCCAGCAAGGCCACGTATAGATAAGCTTTCAGCTGGCTTCGCATTCCCGACGATATTGAATTGAGTTTGGAAAGCTGGAGAAGATGACATGTGAGTATCAGAGGCCATTTTACGGGCATGCAGATTTGATCGCATCCTTGAATCCTCACCATTCGAGTTGGAGCTACCAATTGATGAATTATTCAAACCATGGAGATCATGTGTCCATTCATCTTCTGGATTACCAGGCCTTGCGCCAAATCCATCATTTCTTCTATGCCTATTAGATGCGGGATACGTGCGCTGCAGAATGTTAAATTAAGCTGACATCGAACATCAGCGAGTCGTTTGAGGTATCGCCATACCTTTGAAATACCAACATCGCTGACTCTGCTAGCTAGTGAGGGAACTGTGCCGGATTTATGATAGCCCCCACCTCTGTTAGACGCGTTCTGTCTGCGAGCCTTGTCAAACATTTTCTGAGCAACTGTCTCATTTTTACGACGCCGACGCTCTGCTCTGAAGTTAGAATATTTTTCTATTTTTTGTATGTGTAAATGAATAGGAAGTCACAAACCAGCTTGGACAATTGCATTAAAGTCGACGGTGGGTTTACTAGGAGCCATTTCGGTCAGCAAAATTAGTTGGCAGGTATCGAAAGTTTTGAGCTTCTATGATATCGAGTTTAACGCCAGCATGAGGAAATAGTTTGAGATAGACACATAAATAGCCTAGAAATGAACGGTGTCGAGAATGGAAGGGAGTGATGTATTGCTTGATGCTCTGGAATTACTGCGCGCAAATACCGGACAGCGTCTGTTATCAGTGTTAGACGAGATCTAATTATTAGTCAGAATTCTACAAGCTCTCTGTCTAACTGTTTTCCTTTTTTTCTAAAAAGAGTTGTAATGAATATATATCCGTAGTCGAAATTATCACTTTATCGTAGTAAATAATCTATGAGACATTATCTCTTATTCGGTTCTCTCTTTTATATCAGCCATTGGTGCCTACACGTTATCTAATTACAAAGGATCTTCTAAAAATAAGAGGTTCAAGTCCTTCCTTATTTGGCCATTTACAATAGCCAGTATTATACTTTTTAAGAGTCTGCCTAATTAAGAAGATCTAGAATCATGATGTTATTTCTCTGCGTTGGAATGTTAAATTTATCATCTCTAAGAGAAATAGTACATAACGACCCAGAACATTTTTACGCAGTCTCTAAAAAAGACTCCTCTAGTACAAAGTATCTTAATATACCAAGAATCACTCATAGTACTTCTGAATTGGCAGCTATATTCTAGTATTAACAGCGAATCCCAAAACTCTTCCAATTTTTTTAACTGAATTTTCTAGCACTATTGAGTAATTTGAGCTTCGAATCTGTGTCACGAGTGGAGGATGTTAATGTAATAACGTACTTCACTTCACAATGAATCATTTCATTTTATTCTATGATATTTTATCTATCTATTTATTTAGTTTATCTTCTTATGATTTATCTCACGTGCCTATCCTCTTTTTCTCGGTACATGCCTCGAAATCTCTTTGAAAAGCTATTCTCTAATCAGGTTTACTGGAATCTTATCCTACAGCTGTAATCGCAATATTACTCGGAATTATTGAAATGGCGCGCGCTCATTTGCTGCGCAAAGCTCAACGGCGTCTTTTTGGGCCAACACGAGCTTATGGGAAATTAATGCAGCACCTTTTGGATGATTTCTTAAAAGCTTCTACCATTTAAACTGGCGTATATGCTTTAGTTGCTTCTTGCACTAGACTTGCTTGGGGCATATAATTGAAGCGTATGCTTGGTATGTAAGACACTTACGCACTAATATCCACATGAAGTGATTGTGGTACTCTACAAAACGGAACCAGTTTTCAAATATCACTGGTTTTTCACGTCTAGCCCTCCTTTTGTCATTCTTTAGATTTAGCTTAACTACGAGTTCTCAACGGCGATTCTCAAAGTTGCTCGCCCAATTTAAGACGGCAAGATGTTGACGGACTTAAAACTCAAAGAGAGCGCATCGGTCATAGTCTTCACAATGATAAGCCGGGATGGGGGAGATGACAGGGGCGAAATTCTATCTCAATAAGGTCTATAATATGATTCAATATCACCGTTTCCATCATATAAGTGCTTTTTTCGAATTATGCACAAAATCGTCTTTTTACTATTTTCCTACGCACTGGTGACAAAGAGTACCTTTTGGACAGCTCTTGGCCTCTGCAACACTTCCATTTCTTAGTTTTATATCATAAATAACAGCCTGTAAGGTAGGCTTCATTTAAATTTCATACGATTCTGAAAGTATATCGTAATCTTGATATATTGTAAATTGACTGTAGGATAGTATGCGTTTGGAGAGCGTTATTGGAAAGTTATAGTCAGTCAAGTATCTCTCACGCGAAAGTTGGATTTCTAGCATACAACAAATCGAAAATCAGATTTTCACGTTAATTTAAGGATTAGTAATTCGATATTGAACTATCCAATTTGGAGTAAGATGTGTGTATTTTTCGGTTTGTTTTAAATAACTGGAATCATTCTGAAGAGGTTCGCGTCCCAACGTGAATGCCCGTCAAGTTACTTTGACGCGTCAATTATTCACAGCCCAAATCGTGAAACCTTGTCTCTTACATTCCTTTTTTTTGACATAATTATTTCCTTTTGCTACAATAAACATATAATTTACAAAGACTAGGCCGTTGATTTAGACATTAATTTGCCCTTTTTGGAGCATAGTGATACAAGTCACTCAACTCTGAAAATAATACATCAAGATAGTTTCGGAGCTCAAGATATAGTTTATATCAGGAGTAGAACCATCAGCGTATTTGATAAAATGTTTGTGATAAAAAATTAAATAATTGTAAAAAGTGTAATTAATGTGATAAAAATTTGTAAAATCAAATCGACGACGATGTGGATAACATCCAAAATGATGGTTGGGTTTTGTGCTAGACAAACACGTATGGACGTGTTGTGTAAGGCTCGAATTGTAGTTTGTGATGACTGGTACTCAAAACTATATCTCCTTCAGCTGAAAGGTCCCATAGTCACATGAAGATATGGTTGAAGACTCGTTAATACGATCTTGTCAACAGGATAGTGCCCAGATAGCCTCATTAACCTGATATGCATTGGCAATCGTTAGCCTCCGTACATAATAGTCATTCACATATATTACAGTGAGGCCCATTTTATCTATATATCAATAGTAAAAAAAGAAGAATAAAGATAATATGAGCGAAGAACAGATAGAAAGGTAAATCGTCATATACTGTGTAATTCCTTATCGAGTTGCGCTTACATCACGTCAATTGAAAACCAGAGTATGTACTTGAGAGTATCCTTAATTTACTGTTGAATAAGTGTTATCAACTTTACCAGGACTGGAGTTGATAATTAATTCTTCAAGCAACCAATAAGAATTATAGCAGTGCAAAGCTTGATGTTAAAAGTTTTGTAACATCTATCCGTTCCATCGAAATGAGGTCCACTAGTTTCAAGAAATCAGAAACAATATAGAAGAAAAAAACTAACGTCGTTATATTAACCGGAGTAAGCAATCTACGTGCAAAATGACTATTTTTGATTGACTATTTTCAAACAGTAGTCATTTTCAAAAACCTAAGTTATGTCTAAACTTTACCATGCTATTAAGTTAATTAAGCCTATTTTGAGTTAATATTCTCATCAATATGAAACGGAATAATTTACCAAGAAAATATTGGAGTTGTGTTGAGGACTGAAGTTTCCTCCCACAACGATTAAACCTCATCTTGTAGCATTACCACGACATTTACTCCATTTACTCTTGAAAATTTTCTCTGTAAAAATCCAAAGATTATCGAAATTCCAGTATTCGATATGGTTAATATATTATTGATACTCAAGTTAAAGTTTTACTTTAAAGGCTGAAACACAATCTTGAAAATTAGTGAGCAATAAATGTTGAGTCCATAGTATAAGTCAAATTTTGTGCACAGGACGATTTCTACAGATGTGTTTTTAACAAGAATCAGCTTTTTGATGTTCTTGTAGCTGCTGGCAAAGCTTGCGATTAATATTGTTCCTGTAAAATATCTTAAGTTGAAGATCTTTTTGAAGGAAAAAATTCCGGCCACAGAAAATTGCTTCCAATTTAGCTCAACAAATACTCAAGGATCTCTCTGGAGCCTAGGAATATACTAGATATCATTTTCTTCTGTTGGGGAGTCATTAGTATAGACCACTCTAAACATTAATCCTAATTAAGGAGGTCAAAGCAACAAAATAAAAAGCTGCTAGTAATCGAATGTGCTTTGGATTTAGACCTAAAATTCCAAATCGCAGGTCTCTACGCCATGGCTATTTTATCTCAGTGGTACTGGGCGACTAACTGACTTTTTATAGAATTGGATATTTTTTACATATTTAAACCTCTTGGGTTATGGTTCAGGCCCATAAGTTTTCGACGAAAATCCTCCAACAGATTTCCGATACCTCGAAAGTCGACTTATCAAATGACAGAGTTCGTTATTCCGAGCCCTGAGCTCAGAGAATAAATTATCTGGAACCAATCTTTGTTTTAGTAAAAGGGTATGTGCTTGAATAGATTTTCTAATTAACTTTTCAACGTTAACGAGATATTCATGCCTATTCGGTTGTAATTCTAGTCCCATGTCACGGAAAAATATGTAACTTTTTATTTTGAGTATTAGCTGCTGCACGCGGTCTAATGCACGAAGTATTTGGGATCCCAATGCCCCATTTGAAATAGTAGTATCTACAATTGATAATTTATTTTTGGATTTTGATGGTGATAGCATAGCTAGCTCTAGATACCGTGAGATTGTTGGAACATCGGGCTCTTCCAGGGAGTTCTGCATCAAATCTAATATCTTTCCTGCATTTGAGAAGGCATGATGATTATTCTTGTCCCTAAAAGAACTACTAATAGCAATTCTGAAAACCTGTGGTACCATGAAATGTGATGGCATATTTGTAAGAATTTTTAAGGTCTCAGTACTTGCTCTAAATATACGGAGAATTCTTAGATACGATACGTAGTTTTCTAGATCAGGCTGAATATTATACTGTTCTGTAAATATTCTCCAATATTCTGTGGCAGGTTCTTTAATTGACAAAAGAAGTGTCGCTTTAAGGACCAGGGAGAGGGAATTCCGACCTGGTCTTGCGAATTTATTAGTCTTTGGTATTACTGATGGAGAGTAATGTTTTAGTTTAGGAGCACTAAGTTCTGGAGATGAGTCGCTTCCAGGGGTGAGATGCGTTTCTAAATTTTGTGACAACATAGATTCATTCTGATGCTGATATTTGGGATCATCGAGGTCTTTCCAGTTAGGATCGAATGAGTGAAATTGGCGCGGAATACCCATAGTTTGCTCTATAATAGCAAGAATTTCGCGCCAATGCCTCTTATCTTCACTTGTTAGCAGAATATGCCCCATAGAGCAAACAAGCTCTTCATCGATCCACATGTCTTCATTTCGCCAACGCTTAATAACGTCTCTCCAAATTTGATGAGCCTGAAGAACCATTGATTGAATACGTTGTTTCTTTTGCTCGTCACTTGGGGGGGTGGGTAAGCGGCTGACTGCATTATATCGAATTGCATTCAAAACAGTTGTAAAAGTTGCAGAAGTAGCTGCCCTCACGCCACTTGAGGGTAATTCGTTAACAAAATGTAGCATATATTCAAGATCCCCAGAAATTGCACATAACTTTAGTATTGCATTCATGTGAATAATATTTGGCTTTACTGGAGACCTATCTAGTAGCATTGACTGATATACAGCTATGGCATTTCCAAGTGCCTGTTTTGGGTGTAAACTTTTAGTGCAACCTCTGAATAAAATTGTATAAGTATGAGCATCTGGTATGTTGGCCCGCTTTTTCATCTATTCCAAAGATTAGAGCTAGAGAAATAGAATCAAAATAATCATGATTACATACTTCATGATATATCTTAAAAGCAGCATTCATTTTTCCTTTACTCATTAGCCAGTCAATTAAATGGTTCCAGCTAACAACACATTGGATTGATCGGCTGACATTTCGAACAATTTGAACTGCTAAGTGAAACCGATCATTCTTCAATAAGCGTCGAATGTAATTTGCCAGCTTAAGAGGATCGTTTTCCAATGATACATGAATATTCAAGTTTTTGTCGATACACTTAGATTTTTTTGGCAATCTTTTGTTTTCAGAGGCAAACCATTCTCGTCTTTTGACAGTACGCTCTGTTGGCAAAATGTTGATGGTATTATATGAGATTCTATCTCTGGGAACTAGGCTGTTCAAATATCTGCACTGAATGTACTTCAAATTTCTGTGAAGTCCAACAAAATTACCCTTCATTGTCGTAGAATTCTAAAATGATAAAGAGTTTTGAACATTAATCTCCTGATGGAAAACTCATCATGACGCCCAAAGAATGATAGTAGTATTAAGAATATGGTATTTATATCCTGAAATAGTTGCAATTCATATGCAATCACTAAGCAAACAGTCTAAACCCTAAAATGATGCAGCATGATGCATCGTAGGTACTGTATTTCATCGTAATAAATCCTAAATAATACAAGATCAGATAGTCGTTATTGAAGAGATAACCTAAATTTGCAGGCAATCAATTGTAATGGCGCTACTCTGTCTTAGGCAACAATCGTTCCTAGTAAATTGGAATTCTATTCAATCTAATTGGCCGAAACTAAAATCTCGCTTGAATGGTTTGGCTCTAATTGTAACCACTTGAAGAATGAAAAATTCAATTTCAGTATTCTACTTAAATCTTTATAAAGAATAACTTAACCACTCTAGAAGCGAAACAAATTCCCAGTGTCGATTGGTACAAGATCTAAAGGGAAAATCCTTGGCACGATACCCACATAGAAAACCTCACCAATTTCTCGCGGCCCTTTGGCAATAAGCTGTAGTCGCTCCTTTCATAAAGCTATACCGGAATCTAATAGATTAGATATTGTTTGTAACCGTTTTGATCACATGGGTTTTGTTATACACGAAATCTGTACACTTCGAGCCAATATTAGCAGACTTAGGCATTTGAATTAACCAAACATCGAACACTGTTAGGAGAAAGAGGAGTCGAATATAACAAATTTTAAACAAGCAATGACAGAAAGATTATTTTCCTGACGCGTGAGGTTCGCGTCACTACACAATATTAACCTTGTTTTTTTAATGTTCTGTTGCTAGGCCAACGAGCTGCCTTCGCTAATCTGTAGTCGATGGAACTCATTAGTCATCTATTGCGAATTAGCTTTAAAATGACAGTTTGATATTCATGTTTTTTGCTGTGAAGCTAAAGCTCTTGTGAAGGTGTTCACTAATTCACGTTTGTGAAAATAATCTAGGAGCTGTTATGATGATTCTTGTAATTAGCCGGTATAGCTATCAATAGATACATGTATTACTGCTGCCTTAGGCATGAAATATCAGTTCGATCTTTAGTGGACGTGAAAATACCTGAATCACCATTGGCAGTAACCAATATCGGCTAAACAGCTCAACGCGATCCTTACGCATCAGACAATGGTCATCCTATTCCTAGCATGTTTATAAACTGTGATACTCGAATTCTCTTCATTTTTCTATTGGTTTATGTTTGGTTATTTTAAATGCCTAAATCTGCTAACAACCGTTCTAAATTTGCAGAGTTACGGGCTCTTCGGGAAGCTGGCAAAAAACGCCTTGAAAGCTACGAAGTTCAGAAGCAAACTGATATTTATGAAGAAGTGGATGAGGATAATTACAAAAAGATTATACGTGACCGTTTAAATCAAGATGACTTTGTAATAGACGATAACGGACAAGGATATGTAGATGACGGGCGAGAGGAGTGGGATCAAAGACTCCGGTACGACTCCGATAGTGATCAGTTTCCCAAGAAAGGAAAACAACAAAAAGCCGGTGATTATATCTTTTAGAATATTAGATGCCTGAATTAATATAACCCAGCCTTGCGTAAACGAGATCAATATGAAAAGACAAATACAGAAAAGGGAATCAGTGATTACTTTGCCAAAGGAGCTGCCCTCCAACAAAAAAACAAGGTAATCCAATCCTTCCAAAACTGAGCTGGATGTTCACTTAAAAACGTGTAGCTCACAATTACGAAAGAAGATGATGACTTTCTAGCCGAACTTCTTACTGAAGTAGATAATACTTCTCATCAAATAGATATCGGATTTCCTGAACCACCAAAATCGAGGGAAAAAAGACGTGAGAGAGAACCGTCTGTTTCTACAGATGATATCCAGTCTCAAGTGTTTAAGAAAGTGAAGGTTATTGATACAAGAGAGTTCAAAAATCCGTCATTAAAAAAATCCTATGAAGACAACAGTTCTCCAGGTGTCACAGAGTTTGACAATTTCTCTGTAGCTAGTCCTCAACCATTACTTCCAATATCAGATACACAATTAGAAGATATTCAGACTATCCCATATGTTGAAAAAAAAAATGAAGAAATATTAGATGTTGCAAAGGTTACGCAGGTTGATGAAGTTGCTTTTAAAAATGTCTACAAAGGTCAGACAACGAACGTAACGACGCTTGGAAAACTGGACTTTAATGATGCCATTGAAGAAGATGGCTCTCTATTATTTTTTTGGATTGATTATATTGAATTAAACGGCTGCCTGTGTTTATTTGGAAAAGTACGAAATAAAAAAAATGGAAGCTATGCAAGCACATTTGTAAAAATTAATGACATTTTACGGAAGTTGTATTTTCTCCCCCGTCAACATCGACAAGGCTCGACAGATAGCGTCGGAATGAAAGATGTATATGAAGAAGTGGATACATTAATGACCAATCTTAAGGTTGGTACTCATAAAATCAAGATGTGCTCCCGAAAATATGCATTTGAGCTCCCAGAAATACCAAAGGATGGACAGTATCTGAAGCTTCTCTATTCTTACACCAGTAAGCTTAGGAATCTCACAAATTAGTCACAACTAATTATCATAGAACAACAATTAAAGCCAGAACATCAATGTGGTCAAACATACTCTCATGTATTTGGAACAAATACGTCTATCTTTGAACAGTTTGTTCTGTGGAAAAACATAATGGGACCTTGCTGGCTGAAAATTGAGAATGCTGAATTCGGAGTCCTAAGACACGCCTCTCATTGCAAACTCGAAGTCCAAGTCTCTAACCCTAACTTTATAGTACCTATAAATGAGAATGAAGTTATAGAGGCCCTTCCTCTGACTATTATGAGCATCACATTGAGAACTGCTTTAAATACTAAGGAGAATAAGCGAGAGATAATATCTATTAGTGCACGTACTTATGAAGATGTATCGCTGACAGACACTACATCTCCTGAAAAATTACCTTGTCACTCATTTACCATTATTCGACCTTTTTTCAACCCATTTCCCATAGGCATTGAGGCTGAGGTTGCTAAGAAAGCTGTCGGGCAAGTAAAGCTTGTAAAACACGAAAGGGAGCTTCTCAGCTTTTTTCTTGCACGCTTAGCATTAAATGATCCAGATGTCTTAATAGGACATCAATTAGAAGGTCTTGATCTTAGTATCTTACTTAGTCGACTACAAGCTAATAAAACCCCTCAATGGTCTAGAATTGGTAGACTGAATCGAACTCAATGGCCCTACTCCATAGAAGGCAATATCTTTGCTGAAAGATCTATTCTCTGTGGGCGTCTTTTGTGTGATCTAGCAAATGATATGGGCAAATCAACTATGAATAATTGTACCTCTTGGAGTTTGTCCGAGATGTGTAGCCTCTATCTTCCTGGCATATGTCGTCGTGACGTTGACACTGAGCTAGCCCTAAAGACTTGGGCTACAACAAAAAGTGGACTCATGGATTTTATCCATCATTGCGAAGCTGATACATTTTTTGTTTCCGCACTAGTATTCAAGGTTCAATTGCTTCCTTTAACTAAAGTTCTCACGAATCTAGCTGGAAACTCTTGGGCTAGAACATTAACTGGGACAAGAGCTGAACGAAACGAATATATCTTACTCCACGAATTTTACCGGAATAAGTATATTTGTCCTGATAAAGCTTTGCCTAAGGGTAGACAAAAATATAACGATGAGAAAATTGAAGAAGAAGGACAGGGAAAGAAAAAAGATAAATACAAGGGTGGTCTTGTATTTGAACCAGAGAAAGGCTTATATGACAAGTTTGTCTTGGTAATGGACTTTAACTCGCTGTACCCTAGTATTATTCAGGAATTCAATATATGCTTCACAACCGTTGATAGGAGTAGGAAAAATGTGGTAAGTCAAGTAAAATAATTCATGGTTTCTCTGCTAAGAATTTAGTCGGAGGAAGACAATCAAGTTCCAGAAGTACCGAAAGACCTTGAGCTCGGAATATTACCAAGGCTTATTTCAACTCTTGTAAGTCGTCGTCGGCAAGTTAAGAGCTTGATGAAAGACCCCAAGGCTACGGAAGAACAACTAGCGACCTGGGAGATTAAACAGCTGGCGTTAAAACTGACTGCAAACTCTATGTACGGTTGCTTAGGATACACAAAGTCACGGTTCTATGCGCGGCCATTGGCTGTTCTCATAACATACAAAGGTCGTGAAATTTTACGTAGCACTAAAGATTTAGCTGAATCAAATTCACTTCAGGTTATTTATGGAGATACAGACTCAGTTATGATTAATGCAAATGTTAATAACGTTGAAGATGCTCTAAAAGTTGGGAAAGAGTTTAGGAAGGCCGTTAATGATCGTTATAATCTTTTGGAGATAGATATTGACAATATTTTCAGACGTATTCTTCTACAAGCCAAAAAAAAATATGCTGCAATTAATCTTGTGCCAGTTGAAGGTAGATATGTCGAAAAAATGGAAATTAAAGGACTTGATATGAAGCGGAGAGAATATTGTAACCTCTCTAAAGAAGTATCGTCAAAAATTCTAAGTGAGATATTATCTGGGGAAGAATCTGAAGTGGTTATCAGCCGAATTCATAATTACTTAACTGAAGTTTCAGAGAGCATGCGCCAAGGAAGAGTGCCTATCAGTAAGTATACAATATACACAAAATTAGGGAAGGCACCAAAAGACTATCCAAATGCAGATAGTATGCCCCAAGTCCAAGTTGCGTTGCGCGAGATGTTAAAGGGAAAAATTGTTCGTAAAGACGATGTTATTGCCTACATTGTTACCGGTGATTCTAAAACTACATCTGATTCTGTTACAAAGAGATCATATACGCCTCAAGATGTAACAAAAGCTGACTCTAGCTTGACTCCGGATATTGAATGGTATCTTTATAAGCAGATTTTTCCACCCGTTGAGCGTTTATGTGCAAATATTTCCGGAACTGATACGATTCGTTTGGCTGATTGTCTTGGACTCGATGTTCGAAAGTACAACATCAACAATAATAGCTCAAACGATAGTAAAGGCCACGAGATATATCCCCTTGAGAGTCAGATTGATGATGAAGTCCGCTTTAGAGATGCTAGCCGGCTTAATCTTTGCTGTCAAAGATGTAAAAGTAAATTTAAGTTTGAAGGCTTACAGGGAAGTCTCAGTAATTGTTCACCATCTGGTATTTCTTGTCCCTGTGGTTACAATCTACCTTATTTTTCTGTAATGGCTCAACTAGAGCATCAGATTAGACAACAGTCTAGTAAATACTATGAAGGTTGGTTAATATGTGATGATCAAGCTTGTGGAATACGCACGCGACAGATGAGTGTTTATGGCCATCGTTGCTTAGGTCCTCAAGCGTTAGGTCGTGGTTGTTTAGGAAAGATGCGTTATGAATACACGGAAAAAATGATGTACAATCAATTGTTGTATTTTGCGAGTTTATTTGATGTTGAAAAGGCAAAAAATATCGCTAAGGAAAAGGACAAGGGTATGAATTATATAATATATCTACGAGTAAGACTAACATGTATCATAGAACTTGTTTCAGCTCTAGCAGAACACAATAGAATAAGATTCAGTAACCTTAAAGAAGTTGTAGAAAATTATTTGGATAAATGTGGTAGACAATGGGTTGCAATGGAAAGCCTTTTTGGCAAAATAGGAATCAGCATGTGAATATGTATATTATACGAAAATTAATGCTTAAAAGACTGCTTGAAGATCGTTTCCTATGCATTCGTGAGTTAACATTGGATCAATCAGCCAAGAAGTCACTTTATATACAAGGATAAAGTCTTTCCAATCAGATTCAAAAATATCAACTAAAATGAGACTCCTACATTCTCTGTCAACAATCACAAATTTACCTAACAAGAAATCCTCAAATTCATTAAGATAAGAAAAAAAAGGTCACTGGAACAAATATTAGAATACCACACATTTGACAACACATTTAAAATATAAGGGAAGTGGGATAAAGACTCTCTTCCAATATTATTTGGACGTCGAGTTTCAACAGTGGGTATTTATTATATCTATTATTTGGGAAATTTCATTTTTGATTGTGCCAAGTTTACTTATTCTTATATCTGTTCTGATTACGGAACAGTCCATGAACTTATTCAGTTTATCAAACGGGGAAAAAAAATAATCAAAAAATCGTTATAATATGGTAGTAGTTTGACTCAAGATTTATCCTCTTTGGTTTTCGAATTGAGACCTAAAAGACTATATGAGATCTATTCACGATCTTTAATCCTGTTGTCTGGATGAAGGCATATATTATTAATTTCCGATGTATGGTGCTCAAAAATACGAGCTTTTGCCTCATCTCCTGGGCTACCAATAATGATGCTTGATTGTGCCTTGGGTTTTTGAGTTTGTATCATGAATCAGATCTTTGTCTATTTTTTTTGTTGTTATTAGGGGGGGGGGGTGTGACTGGTTAATATGAAATATCTTAAAAAAAGTATATATCTTGCTAATCGATAATATATTCAAACTAAGGTTCTAACAGAGACGGAGTCACTACATCTATACATGCTGTTATACTTTCCTAGATCCCCCTTTACTCATCTGTTGTCTCCATCCATCCTAAAGATCTATATTCGTATTTTTATGGTGTTGAGTATTCAGGGAATATACCCCTGTGGTGCTTATGCACAGTTTCGTAAAAAGCCCCACTTCTTCATACTCTGGTACAGAGGTACAGCCTTTATCTTTCCCTTCTTCACTATGAGA
>MCFK01002261.1:0-21930 GCA_003610855.1 Erysiphe neolycopersici | reverse complement strand
GTATAACCTACCTCAAAAGTAGATTTGATGTTCGTGGCTACATAAACATCTTATGTGAAGAATGTTTTCTTCATTTTTGTAAAGGGTACATACATACAGTCATTGTATAAGAAAGCTATTCGTATCATAGGGAAGTAAACACATTTATTATTGTAATACCTTAGAGATATAAAAGAAAATCATAGATTCATTACATATATATATATATATGATATTGAACTTCTGTATACATACATTGATAGGCTGAATGAACTAGGGCTCTAGCTTGTAAGTAATCTTTGCGATATACATCATTATGTATAAGAATTCAATTAACTATACTGGAATTAATATACCAGAATCTATCGCTAGTGTAGAAGGGAAAATTACTGAGAAAAAAATATTTTATTTTAACATTAGTGAAATATCTAAATTAAAGAAAGTTGGAAGAAATTCTAGCAGTTCTTCTTGGTTTAACTAAGCTTTATACATTCTATGAATAACTTCACCGAATCTTATAGCAGGGTTAAAGTTACACCATGATTCACGAGTGAAGGGCTTGGAAGTATTGAGATTCGGATATTCTTTATCATACGAGGCATTTGAAAGTTTATTGAACCAGGGGCCATGAGACTTTCGAGAGAAGATGTTATTGGTCATTCCTCCATACTGAAGGCAAAAGGTGGTGACGAAGCCAAGACGCATATCTGTATCATTCCCAAGACGAGAAAGGCCGGTCATAGGGTTACCAGTTGGTAATTGCTTAATCGAATAAAAAGGCTCATCTATGTAGCTCTCCGATGTATAGTTACGCAATGGAATTTGAATTGTGGATTGCGTCTCGATTAAAAGATCAAGACCACAATTAGTTGAAATGGTTGACATAAAAGTAATGCCTCTAAATAAGGATGCTTCATGTTTAGCGACCTGTTTAAACCCGTTGAACCAACCCCACGGCGTGTCATCTGAAAGTCCACAGAAATTTCCAATCGATGAATAGGATATGCTATTCATATCAGGAGGAGCTTGTAAACGGAGAAGGCGATTTCTGAGAGCATTATAGTCACCGGAATAAACTGGGTTAGCTACAGGTTCATACCAAGCAGGTGAACTAGCAACTTCTCCATATTGAGAAGGAATATTAAAATCAATTCCAAGTTTTGTGACGCCAGGTTTCCAGAAAAGAAGGACCTGAGGATCGTCTCTTATATCATTATTGGACCGAATATCATGCCAAAGCTGGATAAGCATAGGAATCGGCGGAAATCTAGATTTACCACAAGTCGTGGCAGTATAGGAGCCAATTTCATTAAACTTTGATAAATCAATCATATCAGGACACACTGGACCATATCTTTCATCTGGAGATATAACTCCAAGCCCTTCAAAAAACTGGACTAAGGGTCCGGCAATAGGCAGTTTTTCTAATGGAAACTGACTTTCAAATTGATCAACAAATTCAGTCTCTGACAAGGAAGCAATACCAATAGATTTTCGGGCACGCGAGATCTGAAACATAAGAAGTATAGCATAGTAGATTGTAGATGACAATGATATGTAGGCAGGACAAATTCGTTGAAGATCTCTATTGCAATAAAGAAGCTCGTGCATTTGCTTCAGACAGTGAAAGAAATTATGAAAATCTGGAATGAAACCAGAAACGGAAGGGTAACAAATCGTATTTAGGGCCATATGCTTCGTAGCATTAAGTAAAATTTGCTGAGAGGGAGAGAGCGACGATTCATGTAAAGTATTAACATGATGTTTTTTTCCCATTGGTTTGTTGTTTGCTCCTATGAGATATCTTAAAATTTTTCAGCTGTAATGCAATCACTTTAGTTTTTTTCCAACCGTCTTCTGTTGTACGTGAGAACCTATATCACCAGCTCCAAGAGTGCCTCCTAATGAGACTTTTACCTATTGGTGTTTGTGTTGCTTGTCTGAATAATGCGAAGTGATGATTCCATTCAGATTATCGTGTAATTTTGTTTTACATGTTACACACCATTCGCGAATACTAGCCAGTCACGGGTGGCGTACGCCATTTGCGAACATAGGTACTCTTGAGCGGTGTAGAACATTTACTCAGATATATCGATATAAATGAAGGAGGCTTCTTGAGCTTCTTCTTATGAAATGCACCAAATTACCAAAGATTCTAAGGGCTCCGAAATATATTAGGAAAATAATCAGCTCTAAGTTCTGTATTTACTTCTGAAAAGATTAGACAAGCTTACTCCTACATCAAAAACAGTTTTTCTTGTCAACAAATTATTACAGTATTGCCTGGCTGTAAGAAACTCTTTGACAAAATAAAGTCTGTAGACAGATGTTGAAGGATTTTGTGAGCATAAAATAATACCTGCCGTCTTTAGAAAAGTTTTTATGTTTTCGAGAACTCTGGGTAGATCTCCTTGTAGTCGTCCCATCGTGAAAGTCTGGGAAGAACTGCTGCCTAAAGTGACGCTTGCATTCATTTAGCAACCTAAGTTCAAATGTTCCCACGCCTAGTTTTGATGTACACACTTTTTGAACAACACAGCTCTGTTAGCCTACTACTTAGTTCTACCCAAAAAATATTCATCGCTTCTCATAGATCCGTGACACAACAATTATTTACTTACGCATTTAAAAAAAATGAATCCTCGTGAAAGTGTGCGGTGGAGGTTTCAAATTAAGGTATTGGCAAAAAAAGACAAATGAAGGATGACTGTTATTGTTCAGAAAAATATCGAGGAATCTAAGTTGACTAGTAGCGCCAAAGATCGGCCTATTTGGGTTGAGTAGCAGACAAATCGATAAGGACAGATGATCCTCGGGCTTGTTACTCATGAGGTTATTGTATGTACAATAACATACACTCTTCACTTGGTGGAAAATTGGAGAATCTAACAGCAAATTTAAAGCCTCAGCGATAGAATCGCGTAGGTTGAACTACAGAAAAGAACTAAATAGTGGTACATGAACGTATCATGCTTGACAAGTTCTCTATTCGTGGCACTCCTGTGAAGCTGTTTCAATCCCATGTCTTGGACTTTGTTATCCATAATATCCAATAGAAATTAAGTCCACTTAGATCAGTTTCTCGTGGAAACAGAACCTATGAAAGGTTTTTTACTAGAATACTGCTGCAACTTTGCTTTTTGTTTCGCTTCGAAGCCTAACCGATCAGTGAGAGGAGCAACGTTGATTAAAGAATCAAATTCATCATCATCTCCATTATCTGAATCTGAATCTACTTCTGTGTCTGATTCTTTTTTTGGGCCTAAATCTGGTCGAGCAATCTTTTCAAGTTTATCTCTTTTTCTAGTCACAGTGTACTCGGAAAATGGTTTGGATGCGAGAACTTTTTTTCGAAGCTCTGCCATTTCATCTTCGTCATTATCCGAGCACAATGTATCGCCGAATTCAGTATTGTTCGGCTCTTTTTCGTCCAAATTTTTGGAGCATAGGGATTTTGTGCCTAGAAATATACCATCTATTTCATCATCATTGTTCTCTACCCCCTCTTTCTCATTATCTTCTTCATCAGAGGAGACAGCTTCTCTATGATTGAAATTTCCGTTTTTCCATAAATCATCACCGTTATTATTTTCATTATCTCTTTGATCTGAGTACTCTTTCTCTAGTCTTGCCATCCAAGCCTCTTCCGTCTTCTTCATATCAAGCTGGTTGGTACATGCAGCATATCTTTTTAGAATAGAGGAATTGATTTCTAAAAATGTTTCCCCGTATGGGAAATGACTTAATATTTCTTCCGCCCATTCTGGATGTCCACAAATGTAGAAGGCCGCTCCTAATGCTTCCACACAGTTCAACCGCCACGGCTTGCCATAATTGACACTATTCGCAGCCACCAGATATGGTAATAATCTTTCAGACTTGCCTCCAATTTTACTCCACGGAACTTCTTCTGTTCTAGCCCAAGAGCATTCGACAACTGCAGCACCAAATTGCTCCAAGATTTGGCGATCAGCAGGGGAAATGACTTCCTTAGCATTAGGACTGATAACAAGTCCAGAATGCTTTTGTCCAATATGAAGACCTCGCATTAGACCTAATTTCATGAGCTTTTTCCCAGAACAGCGTTTAGGATCACAATGACCGAGATCCCAACAGGCTGCTCTGAAAGAAGGTCTGCAGGAATTTCGTTCATTTGCAACGTCTGTGCGATGCTTTGTTCTATGCCCACGACTAGAGTTTTTTGAACCTCTAGAAGAAAATTCATCTTTCTTATGTCTGACCATATTGAGTGCGATAGGAGAGGAAGAAGGTTTGTGGGGGTGTCAAAAGATAAAAGACTGGTTTTTGATGGTCGTCAAATTATTGTTGTTTCGCGAAATTTAAGGCCACACCTCTCCCCACCCCCACCAGCTGTAGCAAGTAGTTTGCAGATTAGTGCCACATCCGCTTCTAGCACTTTTTACTTCTAATTGACAGAATTTATCTCCCGATAACTAACGGGGGGGGGGGATTCATTCTAGGTTTTCAACATCCGAATGGAGGCAGCGTCCGCACGGATGGCAGTCCGCGATCGTATCAGTACCACCGGCGATGTTGGGTCATCGACTCTTCAGCGCTATATTAAGCAGGCCTGTAGTCTTGAGAACTTTGAGCCCAATCTCTCCTTGAATCTTGAAATTGCCGATTTAATAAACTCTAAGAAAGGAAATGCACCCAGAGAAGCAGCAATGACTATAGTTAACTATATCAATCACCGTAACCCGAATGTGTCTTTACTAGCGCTTGATCTTCTCGATATATGTGTCAAAAATTGTGGTTACCCGTTTCAACTACAAATTAGCATGAAGGAGTTCTTAAATGAGCTTGTGAGGAGATTCCCAGAACGACCACCTATACGGCCAACGAGAGTGCAGCTAAAAATTCTAGAGGCCATTGAGGAATGGAGAGGAACAATATGTCAGACTTCAAGGTATAAAGATGATTTAGGATATATTCGTGATATGCATAGATTATTAAGCTACAAGGGATACGTTTTTCCTGAAGTCAAGAGAGAGGATGCGGCAGTTTTAAATCCAAGTGATGTGAGTAAGACTAAGCACTAAAAAAATTATAAGTGCTGACTGTCAAAGGCTTTGAAATCAGCCGAGGATATGGAAGAAGAAGAGAGAGCAGCTCAATCGGCAAAATTACAAGAACTGATTCGGAGGGGTGGACCGGAGGATTTACAAGAGGCTAATCGATTAATGAAAATAATGGCAGGATATGATACCCGAATGAAAACAGACTACCGGGCTAAAGCTGCTGAGGAAGTGGGCAAAGTACAACAGAAAGCTAAATTATTGGAGGAACGTTTGGAGTCTTTCAAACCAGGAGATACCATGACAGAAGGAGATGTATTTGAAGAATTGGCAGCTGCCCTTCAAAGTGCACATCCAAAGATCCAGAAGATGTGTGAAGAAGAGTCTGATGATCATGAGGCAGTCGCGAAGCTCTTCGAAATAAATGACAGTATAAACCGAACTGTTGAGAGATATAAGCTCATGAAGAAGGGTGATGTAGATGGAGCCTCCAAAATAGCCAAAGGAACCCTAGGAACAAGTACTGGTGTTAATTCACACAATGAACTTTCGCTTATTGATCTCGACGGCGATGAAAATAATACTTCAGTGCCAGCAACTCAGTATAATGGATTAGAAAATGATTTACTAGGATTGTCCATGGAGAACGACAGCGGGTTGAACGGTGGCACATCCTTTGAGTTTGATAGTATACTAAGTCAGTAAAGCCACTAAATAATTTTGATGAGAATGTTAACAAAGTCTTCTTAGACGTATCGAATCCTTCTTCCCTAACAAACACAGTCAGTCACATCTCAAATCCAGCGCGTTCACCAATACCACCGGTAAAACAAGAGGTTAATCTTTTATCTGTCTTTGGGCCTCCAAAATCTCCTTCAAGCTCAACGGTGGGACAACTATCCTTACTACCACAGTCAAATTCTCTGCCACAAAAATCGAGTAGATCAGTACCTCCTTCGATAAGCCATCCCACAGTGTCCTCGATATTTGATTTTCCCAGTAATGAACTATCAACACTATCGTCATCACCAGCAGTTGTAGCATCTGGTGATGACGACGAGTGGGCATTTGAATCAGCCTTACCCGAAGCTCTACCATCATCAAATACACTGAAAATAAGTCAGACAGCTCTAACCATATCTCTTCACGCTACTCGATTGCCATATTCACACAATGAGATTACAATATCCCTCTCATTCTCTAACACAACTAATGAGGTTATATCCGAATTAACATTTATGGCAGCTGTGACCAAGGTAGGCAAGCCCCATAGTCAATACCCAACAATGGCAAATTATTTCCGTTTCTTGCAGTTCTGCGATCTGATAATCTAATATTCCCACAGGGCTTCCATCTTAAACTTCAGCCGCAAAGCGGACGAACTCTTCAGCCACGTGAGCAGAACGGAGTAACGCAAGTCATGTGCCTTATGGGTGCGGACCAAGGCAGAGGAGATGCAGTTCGATTACGATGGAAAGCCAGTTACCGAGCTGGGGTAAGGCCTGTAAGTGAACAAGGAGAAGTACAATCTCTTGGAATTGCCTGAAGCCAGCCAAACAAGCAAACAAGGCTCGAGACATTTATTTAGTCTGACTGAAGGTATGAAGTCAAATCACGTGTACAGGAAAGACATGGATGGGACAGTTTGGTTGATTGACGTATCAAAGGTATGTATATGGGGAGATCTTTTTACATGCCAACCGATGCTTGTGGTGGGTGGGGGAGGGGGGGGGGCGACTCAGCTAGCAAATAAGCTAAAATATAATTGATTTTTTTTTTTTTTTTCTAATTATCAAGTTTTCGGTGGTCCAAGTGAAATAAAGAATATAGCTAATTTTTTTTGTCTTCTCTCCCTTTTCATCTGTGTTTGTTTCTCTATCCGCTCGTTCTCTCTGACCCAAAGCCTTATTTTTTTCCCTCTTTTTCCTTTCTTTTTTTTCAGCAATTAATTTACATTTTACATCTTCTGACTATCGATATTCCAATCTAGCGCCGGGTTGAGTAATAAAAGCCTCATAACAGGAACCAAGCATCCCAGCACGTTATTTAGCTTAGTTTACCGTTGATTCACTTGCTCAACAACGGCTGCCCCAGCTTAGCTTAGCTTAGCTTAGCTCCAGCTCCAGCTCCAGCTCCAGCTCCAGCTCCAGCTCCAGCTATTCAAATGATTATTCTATTTTCGTCAAGAATCAATTAGTAATAAATAACTTCTCTTTTAACAAATAAATGATACTAATTAATTAATGAATGCTCGGACCTGCCATATTCCAAAACTAAACTAATCGGGCCTTGCCGCTCATGCAGCCAAACCGTTTATTTATTTCGTGTGCAACTAACTGCAAGACAAGCTGTGCCCCATCCTTTTTTTTTTTTTTTGATTTGATTATCAAGTGAATTCACCCACTCACTCACCTTGTCTGTCTGTACCTGACCTGACCTGGCTTATATCCCTGTTCGCTTGCTGCTCGCTCTCAGATAATTAATTCTTCCACCGCCAAAATAACAACAGCCAATTACAGCACATCGTCAAGATTTGAGCTATGTACTTAGCTTATTATATATGTCAAGGTCTTTCCATCGATCCAAAACCTATATATTTCCACTATTCCTTATCTCTTAAAGACTCAATACTTCAAAAATAAAATAAGAATTATAATTTTTTAAGTCTATTGAAAATGGTTCCCGTCCCAACTGACTATTCTCTTTTGGATCTCCTTTCGTTGAAAGGAAAAGTTATAGTTATTACTGGTGCCTCAGGTGCTCGAGGAATTGGAACCGAGGCCGCACGAGGATGTGCTGAAATGGGTGCAGATATAGCAATTACATATGCAACCCGTGCAGAAGGAGCTCTAAAAAACGTGGAAGAATTAAAAACCAAATATGGAGTGAAGGCAAAGGCATACAAGTGTCTAGTTGGATCATACTCGGAGGTTGAAAACCTGGTCAAGTCGGTTATAGAGGACTTTGGAAAAATCGATGGATTTGTTGCTAATGCAGGACGTGTTGCCGAATCCGGTATTTTAGATGGCAGTGTTGATGATTGGAATGAGGTTATTCAAACTGATCTCAACGGTGTGTTCCATTGTGCCAAGGCGGTAGGTCATCATTTTAAAGAACGCAAAACGGGCTCCTTTGTTATCACTGCATCTATGTCTGGACACATCGTCAATTATCCCCAAGAACAAACTTCATATAACGTCGCTAAAGCTGGCTGTATACATATGGCACGCTCTCTCGCCAACGAATGGAGAGATTTTGCTCGCGTTAATAGTATTTCACCCGGCTATATTGATACTGGACTTGCCGACTTTGCTGGCCCGGAGGCTCTAAAGCTTTGGAAAAGCATGATTCCTATGGGTAGAATGGCAGACCCAAAGGAGTTAAAAGGAGCTTACGTTTATTTACTATCGGATGCTAGTTCATACACTACAGGAACTGATATCATCGTTGATGGTGGATATATTGCCAGGTAGATAATTTTACAAAAGCTTTTGAAATATGATTTCTAACGATCTTATAGATAATAGTTTTTCTTTCAATCGTGGCTGGGGACAAATTTAAAAAATTTCAATATTATTTATATTTCCACTACATGATAATATATATATAAAAACATTGGCGAATCATTACTTTCTATTGCTGGAGCTTATGGTCTAGCCATGATTAAAATAAAATTATCAACTTTGTACATACAAAATAAATAACTTTAAATCTGGTGGCTCTCAATCATTAATCTTCTGATACTTAGGTCGGGTATAATACCTAAAGTCAATCATATCTTAGTATCATACTCATGATTGTAATCAGTCCGTTTTCCCAATCGATAAGGATAAGTCTACATCTTATAATCCGAAGAAATCTCTACTAACAATTGTACTAACCGAGTTCTAGACCCTAAATATACAAAATAGACCATGCACGCTTCTGTGAACAGCAAGACTCCTTATTATACTGGCGAAGTATCAACTTACATAACTAGGAAGATTTGATTCTTTATCCTACAGAGAATAAAATTTTGATTTAATCTACCAATTATATATCTAATTAATTTCATTTCCACCGATTCGTCTCATTTCGTGTTCTTATTCTCGATAAAATATATGTTCAATCGAGCGTTGGCAACTTCCACTGACCTTTAGGCTTAGGTAGGACTGACTGACTGATTGACCTTAGTCTTAACTGGATGAGGGAGTAGGGCTTGTGATTACTATTATGTTGTTCTTTAGAAGGTTCTTTTTCACTCTTTTTTAGAAGCCTTTTTTTTTCTAGGCTTCAGTTATCAAACATAGTAGTAGTAGTAGTAGAAATTACTTGCTTTCTACGAAAATTTTAACACTTTTGAGAGAGAGAGAGAGAGGATGAGACAGAGACCTTCAGAAGAGGTTTGTAAAGTTGGATTTACCAGATATTCAAGGACGTGCCGTGATTGATGATTTCTTTTTCTTAGTATCTTAAAAAGTAAAAAAAAAAATTGGGATCTAGTCGTTCAATCATTCATTCACTACGCTAGCTTCCACGCAACAGCTTTTCCCATGAAAGACTAGACTAGACCAGATAGCTAAAAGATAGAGATTTTTTTTAACTTTTTTTACTTCTAAATGTTAAAAAAGTTCAGGTCAATCCTACCAATTCTCATTTGTGATTTAAATTTACTCCCCATCAATCAGAGCTAGATGATAGATAAGCCCTTAGTAACAGGTGCGTGCATCTTGTAGAGGAAGAGAGATATGGGGTGGGGGGGATATATATATTGATATTGATATTGATTGTTGATTGTTGATTTACAACAATCCCCTCTCAAAAAATAAAAAAAAGATAGATATTTGCTTTATTTACCATTTTGAGACTATGTAGCCTTTCCCCCCCCCCCCTTTTCTAAAATAATGACAGTTATAAGTTGTAGCTAATAAATAAAAATAAAAATAAAAAAAATCTCAGCTGAAGCCAGAGAGAGAGAGGGTGTGATGTGGTGTGAACAGACAAATCATCTTTCTTGTCCTAGGAATAAGAAATATATAAAAATTAAAATTAAAAAGGGAAGGAGGGGAGGGGGAGAGAGAGAAGGTTCGTGGGGGTGGGGTTAGGGGTGGGTTATTTAGACGAGAAGCTTTCCCCCTTCAGCTCAGTTAAAAAATCTGACTAGTGAGTGACGTGACTGCTGTGGCATAATATCGGGAATGGTTATAGAATAAATAAAAAAAATGGGGTAAAAACGGGTCCTATTGGTAAGGGATAATACGGAAGGAACTTGCAAGAAAATCAGTACAAACCATTGCTGCTGCTAGCACCCGCTTTCCCTTTTTGGCTTCCTGTGTTTGTTCGGTAGTCAGTCAGTTACTAAGAATATCTTTTTAGTGGTAATCACTAAAAATATAAATTGATCGGCGTTCTGAACCAATCATATAACTCTGATAGCGCTAGTCGTCTTATCGGTACGTATTTACTGGTCAATTATAATTGTCTGTAATTCGTCTTTACCAGCGTCGATCCAGGAATAGCACGTGATCGGGTTCTGATGACCTTAGCGCCTTCTCATATTATTCTCTTGTTGGTAAAAGATGGCAAAGATTTAGTTATAGTGAATGGCCGTCTGTTTTAATTTTTAATGTAACGACAGTAAACATACTACATTCACTCCACTGAAACTTGGCTGCTGTTATTTTATTTCTCCAAAAAAGTACATCCTGTATGTCATTTTGATTCCTATCTCTTTTCTAGCTATAAGAGACAAAGCTTGGATATCTATTTGACGATATGAAAAGTAGATCAAGTTACGTCAAAAAAGACTTGGATCCTATCAAAAATACACTCGGAAGATAATAGATTTATCAAATCTACCTCTTCAAGCATGTCGAAAGACTGTGAGTTGACAACGGATGAAGATCAAGACAGCACTTCAGATGGAGAGATGATAAGTCTAGAAGAGGAGATTTCCCTTAATCCCTTTGAAATGGTTGGAATGTGGACCCAGAGCAGCTTAAGTACTGTTGCAGTCTTCTTCTCATCTTTTTATGACACAACCCACGAGATGAAGAAAAGAAAATCACCCAATACAAAATACTGGAAATCATCGATTGAGTTTGCCAAGGGCAGCTATTGTTCAAACACTATAAGGATAGACGACGTTATAATCCCTTATAGCCCAGAGAGTGAATATGGTGAAAGACATCTATATCTTTGCTTGCCGGGCACACTAACAACGCTTTTCAAAAAGGCAGGGAGTACTTATAAAATTAATATACAAGAGACTAAGCTCAAAGGAAAACCAGGAGAGTGGTGGAAGACTACTTATGATGTTGGCGATGTTTTTCAAGTCATTGACAGTAATCTCAAATCAACACCTGTCTCGTTAATTGACGTAATGAATTACACAAAGAAGGGAGTTCGTGCAAATTTAAGATTAGAATTTTTTTGCAGAGCTGTAGTCGAAGGTCCGAAAAACTTTGACAATAACGCAGAGATATCTATTTTAGTAAAAATTTTATCTGGTTTTATCACTTCGATTGGTGTTGATGCAGAACGTCCGGTTCCATGCGGTTCGATTAAAGGTAAACCCTTGCAAAAGGACACCGCCAGCGATGATATAATAAAATTGTTAAACCGGTTTAAGTCGAAGAACCAAAAAGAAACTCAAAATGGACCAGAAAATAGTTGTCTCAATGGTAGTGACTCAGAAGACCATTCTCAGTTTCCATCTGACTCCCAATAGAGTAATTACTCCTCCAAAACAGAAAGCGACACATTGTTGTTTTTTGCCTGTATATTATTTCATACCACCTATATTTGCGATTATAGTGGCTATTTTGTATTCTGTAGGGTAACGTGCTATGGACACTCAAAAGCATATCCTCACTTTGTCACCCCCATCCAACCTTCAAGGGAGGAAGATTTTAATGTTGATATCTTTCATTCTTTGAAGTGCCAAGATCAATAGAGATACAATTTTGTCGTGCGACATTCCCACTTCTGTGACAGTTTTGTTAGTCTTTCAAGTGGCTGGTTTTAATTTCTCATACCTTTCGCAACATTTAAACTTCATTACTTGAACTTAATCCGTTGATTACCCAAAGAATATCTATCTCTAAACATTATATTTCCATTTCATAATTCTTTTTTTTGTGTTGCGAAAAACCTCGCAATTGAAAAAAAAAAAACCCGACATAAAAAGAGGAGTGGAATCCTTCAAGTTTCGTATACATGATATTTCATACCTCTGTAAATTGTTTCTTCAAGAGTGTAGCGTTACTTTAGTTTCATTATCGGTCGTTGAGTTATAATTATTTCCCAGGCTGAATAAGCAGAGAAGCTATGCCTAAATTGACGTGGTCATTGCTCAATTTGTCAATTGCTTTTGAATAATCCACTTTGATTGGCTGAAGTTTCAGAAACTAAAGAATTAAAGAGTCTGATACAACCGTGCGCATCACCGATCATAAACATGAACGTGACGAGAAATGTGATGACAAATCTGCATTTTCATGAGTAATTAATTAAATAACAACCTTGTGCTGCGATATGAGTATAGCTGGAATTCTTGGCTTAGAATTGTTAATATACAAATATGATTGAAGATACAAAAACAGAATTGTTTAGTCTGCCGATTCTATCCAGCTGAATACTCTCCGGCAGTAGAAATGTGTTCTTATTGAGTAATTTTCCCTGCATCACGAAGATCTAATTTAATTTTTTCCATCGATCAGTTAATTGGAGTGACGCAATAATGAAAGCGGCCTTCTTTTAAATTTACAGTAATTTATTTGAGTTCAGATTGATGATAATATAGCGATGACAATTGAAAACATTTGATAAGTTTTGTGGTTTTGTGGTTTTGTGGTTTTGGAGTGAGTTGAGTTATCGTATCATGTGTTTGAAACCTCCAATATTTTTCATTAATATAAAGATGTATGCTGCGATTGAAGAAGCCAATAAGGCCCTCCACCTCGACTTAAAAATCGTGAAGGCCAATCGGTTACAAAACTCTTGTACGCTGAAAGACAGAAAATTATTCTACTTCGTTATCCTTACCAATAATTAATTAACAGATAAAATTATTAAAAAAGGCCTTGTGTTTAACAACTACATTCACCCAGTAGTTCTTCAAAATACCGAATTGTCATTCATGCAGTGCTTTAACTGTCAAAAGTATAGAAATACTGTATCAAAATTCACGACCGAGAACACCAGCGGAAAATATGCTAGTGATTACACCACAGCTACTTGTACGTATAATAATAGTAAATGTGTAGACTGCATCCAATCCCACTGTACGTGGTAACCTAGCTGTAAAGTTAAAGCTGTCAATAGAACACGACACGAACGATGGCCACAAAAGCCAACTCGCCACATTTCTACATTCTATTTGATACTTCCCCCACAACCCATAATAGACTTTTTTCGAAGCTAAGAAACCCCTAAAGAAAGTAGTCGCCCTTGGAACCAAACGAGTAATTCGTACATACCAAAAGGTCGTTGAATCAAGACCACTGCAGGAAACCACGTCAAATTCCTTATGAGTGTTAGCCAAAGCTTATTTATTCTACAGTACGATGTTAGACACTGAAGATCTGTCTTAATAACCTTCCTTAACAAAGTCAATCCAAAGAAACACTATATTTTTCAATTCAAGGACTTTGGATTAACACCCACAATACTTATCCTCTCACTCTCCCGCTTATCACACAATCATTCCGGAATCCGTCCCACCACGCACAAGACTATTCATCAGCAAAGAAATAAACCTAGCCACTGGGTCACAAACAGAACACTCCCCAAACTTCCTAACCATCTCAATCACTCTTGCGAATTTATTGAATGAGTTTCGTAACTGCTGCAACTCACTGTCAAGCTCATGCAATATCCCTAACTTGGAGACACTCAGCCTTTTTCGCCAGCTCTTAGAAATGCCATGTGAGCATATTGTCGTTTGGGACTTCAACTTTCACGATCCCTAATGGGGTGGAAATAATTTTAAACCAAACACGTGATTTCGGGCCAACTTAATAACATAACGAACGGGCTATTTAAATCCTAACCTTATCGAATGATAGCAACAATTAAAAGATTAAAAGTACCCTACTTCTCTCATAATGACGAATAATTCTCCTTTCCTTCCACTCTCGCTACCCCCCAAACCTGCCTCCACTCCCAAAAGTTGAGGAGGGACGCTGACAGATGTTACTATCAACTACGTCCGCCACCGACTCTAGGAATTAGGAATCTCGTTAAGATTTTGAGCTTACTTGGGGTATAGTATTACCTCTGTAGTACTAATAGGTTCATGTGCATGGAGTATATTATAAAGATTGTACTATACTGTATTTTTTGTATTTAGAGAAGATTATGAAGGTTACTATCTTGGGAATGCTACACAGATATATATACCTGTTGGTGTACTCTCTACGAGAATACGAATACGCATCATTAGGGGTGAGAGTTAAGTGCTAGAGACTTTATACGAGTTAACGAGAATAAATCATTATAGTACGTCAGGTGACGGGAATCACCATCGTCTAAAATCAGTACGAGATCGTTTATCAACTCAGCAGTCTATGCTCTCAACACCTACACATAACTAAGTCACCCCATGCACAACAGTAACGGATTACGCACTACATAGATTTGCGTTGTCGAGAATTAGCCATTCTCCTTGCTCAAGAGCCTTAACGAGGATAACGCATCTCCAAAATCTCTTTCAGAGTTTCATAGCAGATCAGTACTGTGGCCCAAAGACTATTTGAATGCCATTTCAGAGGCTCCAAAAGACTCCCTAAACCATAATCTGTCCCTAAATCGGTGCAAATTAGCATGGCAACACAAGATATTAGACAGAAGTTAACTACCATTATTCAAGCTCGACTCGTCGGAGGCAAGATTTTACAACAAGCAATTATAGTCACTCCTGCTCAGTGATATCATCAGCACCTCACATCTTTTGCTGCTGCTGTGAAGTCATAGCAGCAAACTTGGTCAGCGTTAGATATAAAAAAACCAAGGGAAATTATTAGAAATTAGGTCTAAAATAAGTTCATGCCCGAAGATAATTGACTTTTAGCCCGTGTGACGCCTGGTCACCTAGCATTAAGCATATAACCGTATGCCATATTGTTGCAATTAATTTCTTTCCTCGAAAAAAAAAAAAAAAACTATTACATGAAATTCAAACAATAAAAACTAGCTTTGCTATTTGCTCAGTGTCTACTGCCGCCTAAGAGACGCTTATTACCCGGGTGTATGATATCGAGACATACCTAAGCACAAAAGGACAATGTAAGGTTGACATGGCTATGCGATGCTCATGTGCTACAACATTTCTTAGCTAAAACAAGCTTCTGCTGCCAATCGATCAACTGATTCTTTAAGACAAGCTCAACAGAGTTAAAAACTGTGAAGAGATCGCCTGTAGAGAAGCCCAACCCAATTATGCTTTTAACACTCTATGAGAACTCTATGAGCACTCTTAGCCTGTTTGGTTGTAGAGTTTCCAAAATTGGGAACCTGGCTGGTAAAAGAAACCATTTTATAGAATTTTTACTCCAGGGTTGAAAACAGGTCTCATGTAGGTAGACCACTATTTTTGGTTGTGTTTTGTCTAGTTTGTGTCAATCAAAGCTGTGTTTGGTATTGATTCCAATATTTATTTTTTAAGTTACTACAGTAACTAATATAATGAGCCTAAGATGTGGGGAAGTTAGACACATTATCCCTGCGTGCATCAAAATAGGAAGACCGGGTGGGTCCTATTCCCTAAGATCCCTGTTGAACTTAGACAAGGATGAACAAGCAAGGGATATGCACAAACAGGAATTGCATAAGTAATAAACGCGGGTAGTTTTGAAAAGATGGAAGTTAACATAACTTATGCAGGGGAGCGAAGCAAAGAAGATAGAACATTATTATTGGTATAACATTCCTTATTTGTCCGAGATTACAATCAGTATTCTAGAATTGAAGAGAGTTAAAAGAGTAGAATACTTCTGGAGTGGGAGGGTAATTTACAGACAGTCTTTTGGTTTACTAAATTGGAATTACAGTTGAACCCGTACCGTAGACACTTAGTACCAAACACAATTTAAATTTATATCTCATTCTAAATATACTTTCTGATAATCAGTAACCTCATGAGTGTCAACAATATTGAGGTCCCTAAATAAACTTATAACTATCAAGGATAGCTGTTGTTGTTTCATAAGCAATATTTCCTCAACCTCCCCCAGCCAACTTCAAGTACGAATGAAGTAAGAAGTCAAATAAGAAATAACGAACGATATATAGAAGTTGGCTGAAAATAAGAAAATCAAAATTAGGTTGGAAAACTCACATGTCTTTGATTTTCAAATTGTTGTTTCTGGGTGTAATAACGGGTTCTATGATTATCACGTGAAGTGGACTAGACTGACTGACTGACTGTAACGGCTGGTTAGCCGAAGTATTCAAGGATTAAATAGTCTGTGCATGGAGATCGTAGCGCACAGGCTAGTAGAGGTATCTAGCGCATTCTTTTCTTGGACAATCGAACCCGCTGAAGTCCGATATGAAAATAATTATCACAAGTTTTACGTTAAAATAACAAAACAGCCTAAAAGTAAATGTAATAGTACGTCATACTGAGAAAAACGTGATGTGATATTCAGTCATGTGACTTAGTGAAATAGATTTTACGACACTGGCTTTCGAAGTCAGTGAATGATCTTCAGGGTACCCGACTTCGATTCCAGTAACAATTCCTCAAACGAAAGCTTTTACGAACTACCAAACTACCCCCTTCACGAGACTTACAACATGCCAAACGATAGTCCACCAAACTCAGATATACCTATGGAATTTTGGTCGAATTTAACAGCTGCAGATATTCAGGATATATTGAGTGTTGTGGCTGAAAGATGAGCAGCACAGCAAGGTACATCTCAGAGCGGAAAACAGGCTTCGCACATGATAGTTAAACATAAAATAGACGTCCAATTGCCTAAATGGAACGGCAAACCAAAAGATTTCAAGTTTCACATTGGTCGTCTTCAGTCTAGAATTAAGATGGACTTAGCTCCATATATGGAAGAGGGCTCGATCTGCATAGATATGATCAAAACACTGCCAGAAGATAAGAAACCAAGGGTGGTACAGTGGTTTGAGCAAGGGAGAGCTCAGAGAAACGTTTTGACTGGCGGGCCCTAATAAAATATTTCTCTCATGAGTTTGAGTATAAGCAGGCCCAAAAGGCAGCTTCAGAGTTGGTAATTCGCATGGAACAAGGCCAGAATCAACCTTTCGTCGAGTTCTTGAAAGATTTTGTATACCTGATGGCACAAAGTGGTGATGCCTTCACACCCCTTGGTAAAATACAGCAACTAAAGCAGTCATTAAATAGCCGTTTGCGACGTACATTTATAAGATTGGGTTTGCGTCATCCAGAAGGCACATAGTTTCGAAGCTTGAACATCGTATGGGGTAATAGTTAGTGCTGAAACCCTAAACATCGGTAAATCCTTTTTTCGATGGTTAGAAGATCCAACAGTGTCACAGGAAATTAGGACCTTGTCCGAATTTTTTTATCTGCATTAAAACAGAGATGTCCAGATCCCGGTCTATGTGAACGAGCAACTCGAAATGTAGAAGCTGCCTATCAAAGAAAATATGAAATTTCATGATTTCATCACAATCTTTGAGGACAACATGACAGATTCAATTTATGGAAGCCTCGATAAAGCGAATTAGAAAGTTATGTTGGAACGGCATTTATTCAATAGACTACTAAAAGCTTTGGTTACAGCTCATGGCGTTCCTCAAGAATATCATGCGTTTGTCGCTTACCTTCGCCAAAAGGATACTGTTTTCCAAGAAATAAATTATTCACAAAAGAAAATAATCCTCAAGTTCCTTACCCCCACTTTTCTTCATCACAGATGTTCCCAGCTCCAGCATGTGCAAATCCATTTTCACCACCTTCGACAGCAGGACTCACAGTGTTACAAGGAGGAACAGCAATGGATTTGGATATTTAATCTCGAGAGAAAGGTCCAGACGGTCGATTAACACCTCAAGCAAAAAATGCACGCCGTTCTCTTGGTCGTTGTTACCGATGTAATCAAGGAGGCCATCTTGCTATAAATTGACCACTCCAAAAAAATTCAACAGTCCTTGTTTCTTCATTATATATTTTACCATCATCTGTGCCCGAGTCTTTGTCGTTAAAAGAATAACTTCAGCAGGTAGTCGCCTATTGAAGTCGCTCACAGTGGGCCACGCGGGTTATTACCAATCTTTCTTACCAAGACATATGTTTATAGATGTTAAGATAGAAAATAGAAATTTAACTGCTCTCGTAGACACAGGTGCCTCTGGCCTTGCCTTTATATCAGAGTCTCTATCAAGACGTCTTACCTCTCCCCATCAACCACTATCACAACCTATCTCACTCACTGGATTTGAAGGCAAAGAAGGCCCCAGAATAACTCATTATAAAACCCACCCTTTGTCGATCAGAAATCATTCCGAGATGATCACCTCTTATGTTACTAGTCCATGTAAATATGAACTTGTCCTTGGTCTTCCTTGACTGGAAAGGTATAAACCCTTTGTAGATTGGAAAGCACACACATTAATATTTGGTGAAACATGCCTAAAAAAAGATTGTTGCATATTTGAGACGACAAGACCTTTCACGAATTCTCAATGCTCTACTTCTAAGGAAAAAACGATATCTGTCGATACAGATTCTAAATCACCAAGTCATTTAACAAATAAAACTTCTCCACCTAAAATTACACCAGCTTCAGAATTTTTATCTCTCTGCCAACAAGCCGAAAATTATCATTTTGCTCTCGGTCTTCTTAAAATAGATCTATTACTCGATTCAGGTATGCAGAGACATCCAATAGTAACGATAGCCAATGCAAAGGTTGTCATTTCAAAAGATTCCGGTCCCAAACAATTTCTCCCTAAACACTACCATGATTTTCCAGATGTTTTTGACTGCAAACAGGCTAACGCGTTACCACCTCATCGATCGTGGGACCATTCAATTGATCTACAACCACGAAAGCAACCACCTGTAGTCCGCCCATACTCAATGAATCACTATGAGATAAAAGCTCTTCCGGAATACCTTGACAAGGAACTTGCTAAAGCTTTTATACGTGTCTCGAGATCCCCAGCGGCTGCACCAGTACTATTTGTAAAAAATCCAACGGTGATCTTCGATTCTGTATAGATTATCGCGGTTTAAATCCTATATCAGTAAAAAATCGGTACTCATTACCTTTGATAACGGAAACTCTGAGTCAGCTTTCTAGCACTAAGTTTTATACAAAGTTGGACGTCATCTCTGCCTTCTACAAGCTACGTATCAAAGAAGGTAACGAATGGAAAGCAGCTTTTACCTGTCGTTATGGACTTTATAAGCCTCTTGTCTTACATTTCGGACTATGCAACGGACCTGCATCTTTCCAATCTTATATTAACCATGCCGTACGCGGTCTCTTAGATAATTTCTGCACAGCCTACATGGATTATATCTTGATCTACTCAGAGAATCTCGATGATCATCGAAAATATATTTGAACTATCCTACAACGCCCTCGTGAGCATGGGTTACAGGCTGATATAGCTAAATGCGATTTTGAAACCACTCATGTAACCTATTTGGGGCTTATTGTGTCAACAGAGGGTATATCCATGGATCCAAAGAAAGTAGCATGCGTACAAGAATAGCAAACTCCACACTTCGTTCAAGAAGTATAGGGTTTCTTAAGATTTGCAAATTTCTATCATCGCTTTATACCCGGATTTTCAAGACTGGCAGCACCTTTGACAAACCTTACCAAAAAGGAAGTCAAGTTTGTGTGGGATAGTACATGTGAGAAATAATTTTGTAAAATTAAACAGTAATTTAAAGAAGGAAGCATGTTGGTACACTTTGAGCCGAGACGACAAACTATTCTCGAAACTGATGCTCACTAATATCCTGATCAAAAGCGGAAATGAGCAACCAAAATAATTACCAAACTGCAGTTTCAAATCAGGAAGACGTCCATCCGAATATTTCGAAGTTCTAGGTAAATCTCATCTACCAAAATGCATGTCAGCAAGCTGGACAGCGTTTCTTGTAGGATCGATAAAATTAGGCCTGCCTGCCTATTAAAATAAGCAATGAACATTCAATGACAGCGAGTGTCGAGAATTATGTATTTGAACCGCTGAAAAAAAATGTGATTGGTTGCCAGAAAGGCAATCAAACATTTCACCAATTAATCACAGGCTAGATTCGATGGATGATAGAAGCGGCAAAGGCGCGTGCAACGAGGTTGAAATTTAAGATTTATATTTGCAAGTATCTGGATGCGAAAACTGTCTACCTACATGGCTATCGATAGCACTATCACCATTTTTCTTTCAGCCACCGGTATGAGTTCAACCACTTCTATTGTGACCGGAAACAATTTGTGAATGTTCTGAACACGAATCACAAGACTTGCGGGAGAGAAATCGGGGGGAAATTGGGCTCTGATATTCACTTCGCACATCTACGGGCCTACGGCGATTACCCTAGTCGAGTCTATTGGGATACGTTTGTTTCTTTATTAGGTAATAGATTAGTGAGAACATTGCATTACTAATGCAATTTGAGTAGGTACAAATCTAAAACGTATGTACCTTGCTTCATATTTCTGACGTGACTGTGCAAGATGATGCTTTCTACTTGAGCTGAGCAATTCATCTCACCTTCGACGAAGAGAACTTATAATATAATAAAACCATCCATAGACATAGTAAATAAAGATCATCTTTCCTCTCCCCTCAACTCAAATTCTTTGTTAGCTTAGGTAGGCATAGTGATAAATATGAATATGACGAAATTATACGATAGTGGATCCGGTATCAACCACATTTATATTTTTTAGATTTGCATAGATACTAATATCGAGATTAGATTCATTAAAGCCATACTTTCTACTTATAGACCCGGAATGGAATGTAATAGACGTAGTTGTGGAAGGTCTCGAAGGAAACTTGCTAAGGTGTAAACCATTAGGAAATAATTCAGAAGAGCCGCCACTCATGGTACCTAATAATTTGTCCGAATCCATTGGGTTGTTGCAGCCTGGATATTTTTGTGGAAATATTTATTTCAGTTATGATTATCTTCAGAAATCAGCATGAGAGGCCAAAACAGCAAGAAAAAACCGAGTAAAGAAATTTCCAGCCTATTATAACCATCCCAAATTTAAAGAGCCAGTATTTCTCTGGCCCATTTTTGAAACTGGGCTCGTATTTAAGAAAGGTAAAATTTCTACACTGATTTCATTCGCACGAACAAAATCTCACATTAAATTCCCTAGGGACACCAGGAAGATTCCGCGTTGTTCTTACAAAGAACTTTCATATCAAGACTGTTGTGAGGGTGAATCGTAAAGATCCAAAAATTATACTTTCTTGTCAAAGAGAACAAAAAGATTTCGATCGGGTAAGGTTATCATGAAAGCGATTTTCATTGCATGGATCATGATGTTTATATCCGCCATCTGGAAAATGCTGCCAAAATAGGCTGTGGTAAAATGATGAAACGGAAGACAAGACTATTTCCAGCGAGATATGAGGGGCACAATTTTGATAAAAGTTGACCGCACTTACTTCACTTATCCTGTCCTGTCCTGGGAGATGCTTTGTTTGTTATATGTATTTAATCCTTATAGTCGGAGTAACACTGACTAAAACTTCTGATATTTATTGCTATCGTTTTTTTTTTTAACATGTGTGGTGGGAAACACAGTTGGTCCAGAGAGTAATTCTGTTAGAATTTCTAAAATATGTTTAGAAATAAAATAATTGAATTCGTTTTTTTTTTTAAATTATCAAAAGGGGAATGTCTTCTATTATACAAAACAGCATCTAATACAAGAAATATTAGAATGCTAAT
>MCFK01002251.1:0-18824 GCA_003610855.1 Erysiphe neolycopersici | reverse complement strand
GGCCCTAATAGGGCCGGTCAGACTTAAAGCAAGTGTTCCTATCCTCAATACCAAATTTCTTATTGAGAAAAATTGTTACGCTTAGATAATCAAAAATCCCACAAAAATTACACCAATTTCGTTATTAACATCTTTGAATCCCAACGTCACAATCAATTTATTTTGAATTTACCTCCAAACTTGATGGAACAACATTATATCAAATCTTTAATTTTCTATTTTTTTTCAGTAAAAAATGAGTTTCTGGAGNNTTTTTGATTTTAGATCAACATATCTATTGGCCTGTAAATGCCATTACTCAACCAGTTAATTTCCTAAAAATTATTCTCTATGAAAATAATATAAATGCGATAATTGTCTAATTTTTTCAAATTCTAATTTGAGGTAAAACTGAACGTGAAATTGGGCTTCAAAGATGGAGTAGATGGAAATATGGTGATTTTGTTGTGGTTTTTGATTATCTAAGCGTAACAATTTTTCTAAATAACAAATTTAATATTGTGGATAGGAACACTTGTTTTAAGTCTGAACCTCCCTAATGGTAGTTCTATCTTCTAGGAAGGATTATTAAATCATTCTTCAGAGCATCTAACTTGTATAATTTCAAAGATTCTTAATTAAAATATACTAGAAAGTCACAACAATAGCTTCCCAGACTAAATTTCAGAAGCTCTTCTCCAGATTTACAAAGATAATTAAATTGTAGTTACTTCGGTCGCTCTACTTCAGTCACAAGATTCTATATCACAGAAAACTAGTTAGGCTATGCATGTTCGTAGGGAGAGAAAGAGAAAGGATCTATTTCAGGCTCTGCTGTATTAAATGGCAAGGTCAAGCTATGGTCCTTCAATATGTTGAAATGAAATATGGTGATATATTTCAAGGTTAAAGAAATAGACTTCAAGATGTAGCCCTCCTACCAGAATATGTGGTTTCATTTAGTAGATACTTTTATGTAATAATTTTCCTTTTCAAATCATTTCATCAAGTAATTGTTGAAATAATAAATTTTATGCATTTGGGATTCCCTTTCCGCGCCTTGGTATCGAGCGTTTATGTATGACAAACCGCGTTTTGTAAAATAAATTTGTATCACAAAATACCGTTTAATGGATATCGCCATAGGGATTAGAATGTAATAACATAGCTGGGCCCAAGGAGGTTTGGATCAAGAAAATGCTTGGGTAGCAACGAAAATGAATTGTTGCGCTGAGGGTATCGTTACTTATAATGGTCAATTATCGAGTCTCCGGTGCTGAGCTATCTATTTATTCGTTTACAAGATTGACAGGCATAAGATTTAGCGAGAATATGGCACGTGCATAAAGGTATTACGCCAAAATCCGGAGCCATGGTTACTTGAGTTTATCGGTCTAGTTCATTCGGTCCATATAACTCGTTGGAGTACAACTATTGTTCGGTATGGAAGTTTCCCGAGTCACATGTACCTTGCGTGGAACAAAAAAATTTCCACTATCAGTCATTTATGTCCCAACTAACAAAATCATATTTCCTGGCATTTATAGCTTTATTTCCTTAGTTCTTTTACTTCTATTGAAAATTAATTAACGAAATTCATTTTGGCACAAATTCATCTTTTTCAATTGATTCTAAGATGCTGGTGCGAACTGCGCGCCGAAAAGCTTCTTTACAATCAAATCAGGCACGAGTTTATTGCGGCTTGGAGTTAAAATTCTTAAGATTAAAACACGATGAGATCTCTAGGTTATATAATCATGCCGCCAATGGTTCAGTTATACGAAGATCTAGGTCTATGCAAAAGAACATATGTGAAGAGATTTTACGCGCCCCAACGCAACGAGACATGGCAACGACGTCTTTCTCTAGGGACGAGATACCTTTCGAAAATGCCAACAACCCATCACCTGCAGTAATGGGATTAAGTATCGGTTTGGGTCAACCTTTCTTGAACCCCAATTTAGCCTCGTCAGACATTTTTACATTGAGTGAAAAAATGGGTTCTAAGGTGCTTCGGCGTGGAAAGTTAGGAATTAGCGGTGATTTCAATGAAATTTTACCTGTTTTTGAAGCTTGTGTACATGTAGGAAGGTTGGAAAGAGCAAAAAATATCCTAGATAGGCTTCTTGATAAAGACCTACCTGAGTATGATGCCATGCGGTGTATTAATTTATATCTCCGTATCGCTGTTGAGCAATTTATGATGAATGATAAAAATGAATTTGATAGGAAGGAACTTCATGACTGGTTTACTTCAAACCATGAAATAAAGGGCTTACCTCACAACACCGAAATGATAGCATATATGTTAAAATTCTCTCTTCAATCAAGTTCTTCAAAACGCGAAGAATATGTCAAACGATACATGAACCTTTTAAATGAAGATGCATTTCTGGAGATGATAGAATCTGACATTCTAACAGGACAGGAAACTAGCCTCGTGACTGAGATTTATCCAAAGTATAATTTTGTTCTTGAGCCAGAAGTTCAGACCCTAGTTAGAGAACCGCTTGATGTTCTAAATGAAATCCAAGAGAAAACCAAACCCAGCTCCACCAAACCTATTGAAACAAAACAAAAAGGGCTTGGGTTAAGCACCCTTAAGAAAAGTTTATCGCTTTTCGACACAATTTCGCCAGAGAGTTTTGATTTTGAGTCTGCAACTTACGATCAAAAACGAGAAATACAAACAAGACTCGAAGAAGATGCGGTTGAATCTGCTATTGAAAGATGGAGAGAAGAACATGAATCTCTTTTGAAGATAGGTATCAACTCAAATCTAGAAAATAAGACGTTAGGGTCACAGATGTGGAGGTGGCAAGTCGATCTAGAAAAAAGGATTTTGGAAGAACTTAATCGTATTACAGAGGCCGAGATATCAGAAAATAGGAGTCGAGAAGATATCGATCGATGCCTGTATGGGCCTTTACTTCAAGTACTTCCTCCAACTCATTTATCGGCTATCACAATTCTCACTTGTATGACTATGATGGGACAGCATACGGATAAGGCAACACCTCTCTCTGCCTTAGTCCTCGAAATCGGAAAGAATGTAGAGGATGAAAGTATGTTATACGTGCTAACAAATATAAGAAGAAAGAAAAAAATGGAAGATCCGACTGATAAAAAACGTTGCTTAAATACAGAGTTTTATATGAAGCTAAGACGCTCTCGAGGTGCTGGTGCTACAGCAAAACATATAAGCTCTCATTTTGCTGAGGATGGAGCCCGAGCATGGCCACCTGCCCTTAGAGCAAAAGTTGGCGCCTTACTCATGTCCAGCTTAATAGAAGTCGCCAAAGTACATGCACATGTGCAACATCCCGAAACAAAAGAAGATCTTGTTCAAAAGCAACCCGCTTTTACTCATGCTCTTCAATATAAGAAGGGCAAAAAGACCGGAATTATTTTATTGAATAAAGTTCTTTTGAAGCAACTACAACGTGAACCTGTAAGATGTCTCCTAGCAAAGCAGCTTCCAATGCTCGTAAAGCCAGACAAGTGGACTGGGTTTAAAAAAGGTGGATATCTCGTTTATCCATCTCAAGTCATGAGGATCAAATATGGTGATCGAGATCAACGTCATTATTGTGAAGCTGCAATTGCACAAGGGAATATGTTAACAGCACTAGAAGGACTTGATGTACTAGGCAAGACACCTTGGAGAATAAATTCTGCAGTTTATGATGTCATTATCGAAGCTTGGAATTCTGGGGAAGCTATTGCTAATCTTCCCGCATTGGATCCAAAAGTGGAGGTGCCTCCAGAGCCACTTAATTGCACAGATCCATTGGAAAGAGGCCGTTGGATACGAAAGGTAAAGGTTTCTCAAAATATTAAAATTGGGTTACATTCTCAAAGATGTTTTCAAAATTTTCAGCTTGAAATAGCACAAGCATTAAAAGATAAAGAATTTTACTTTCCACACAACATCGATTTTCGTGGACGAGCTTATCCTATTCCACCTTACCTCAATCATATCGGAGCAGATCATTGTCGTGGTATCTTAATGTTTGGAAAGGGTAAGGAACTTGGAGAAAGGGGATTAAGATGGTTGAAAATTCATCTTTCTAATGTATATGGTTTCGATAAAGCTAGTCTTACGGAGCGTGAAAATTTTACAATGTCGAAGATTCATGAGATTTATGACTCAGCATTACATCCTATGACAGGAAATAAATGGTGGCTTACAGCAGAGAATCCTTGGCAGTGCTTGGCTGCATGTCTAGAGCTTAAAAATGCGTTGGATAGTCCTGATCCAAAAAAGTATATTTCACATCTTCCAATACACCAAGACGGTACTTGTAACGGGCTACAGCATTACGCAGCGTTAGGTGGCGATTTATGGGGTGCTAAGCAAGTGAATCTTGAGCCTGGTGATCGACCTGCAGATGTTTACTCTGCAGTAGCTGACCTTGTTCGACAGAGCGTCTCTGAGGATAAAAAGAAGGGATCCACAACGGCAGTTTATTTGGATGGTAAAATAACTCGAAAAATTGTTAAGCAAACTGTTATGACTAATGTTTACGGTGTCACATTTATTGGGGCATCGGCACAAGTTAGAAAGCAATTAACGCCTCCAAGTCAAGTTATGTCTAAAACTGAGAACACAAATCGTCAAAATGCTTCTCTCTACATAGCAAAAAAAATTTTTACTGCACTTTCCACTATGTTCAGTGGTGCACACGACATTCAAAGCTGGCTAGGAGAATGTGCCACCAGAATAACAACATCTCTCAATTCGGATCAAATTTTCAAATTAGAAAGTGAATGGGAAAAATTATGCGCTTCATCAACAGACGATCCAAGAACCTCTGGCTCGAGTAAACGGAGTCGATCTTTAGATGTTGAAGAAATGATAATGTTCAAAAATAGTGTAATATGGACAAGTCCAATAGGCATGCCTGTTGTACAACCATATCGTACCATAAAGGGTAAAATGGTTCGAACCACTATGCAAAATATGAGTCTCGCTGAGCCACGAAGAAATAGTGCAACTAATAAACGAAAACAACTGCAAGGATTCCCGCCTAACTTTATCCATTCACTAGATGCTTCTCACATGATACTTTCTGCTATAGGATGTGATAAGCTTGGGTTATCATTCGCTGCTGTACATGACTCTTTCTGGACGCATGCCTGTGATATTGATACAATGAATAGTGTTCTTCGTGAAAAGTTTATTGAGATACATAGTGATGACATTATCGGTCGCCTTGCAGCTGAATTCAAAACCAGATTCCATAACTCCATGTATCTTGCTAAAGTTAGGCCCTCAAAATCAGTGCACAAAGCAATATCTAAGTGGCGCACAAGAATGAGGGCTGAAGCAAAAGGCAAATTTCAAAATTCCAGCATAGATAAGAAAATCCTTTTTAATATCTATGAACTTTTGTTAGAGACTAAGAGACTAAAGCTCTTGTCATCAACAGATTCAAAAAAGGTTAAACAGGGAAAAGAAATGGAAACTCCTGGGAGTATATATGAGGCGCGTAATCCAGAAGAGGACGAGAAATGTGATACAAATATAGAAGATGTAGAAAGTGAACTTCCCTCTATTGACCATGTCTCTTGCTCTAATGATCAAATGCAATACAATGATGACCAAGTTGAAGGTGAAATTGATACATCTAATATGGGTTTTGAATCTAATGAGAATATAAATCTCGATGAACAAATACTAGAAGACTTGGAGAGCGGTGACTTAGATGACGCACAGATATCTTTGCTTGAAAAGACGATAGTGAAACCGAAATCTAAGCCGAAGTCGAAAAATCCTCCGAAATATGGTGTTATTTGGCTTCCATTGACGATTCCTGACATTCCAAAAAAGGTAAGTTATTGAGTTTTCATTTCCGAGTGCAATATTTTCTTTTACTAATGAATTATACGCAGGGTGATTTTGATGTTAATCGACTCCGAGAAAGCCAGTATTTTTTCTCATAAAGTCTTGCAATGCATGATATTTTACAAATTGAAAAATTAATTAAGTTCATTATTCAATCTTTCTCATCGTTTAATATTTGCGACACGGAATTGAGGTTTGGTGGCGTTTTGGTTAAATAAAAAAGTAACTGCTCGGTGTTAGGTGCTCGGGAGGTAGGTATGCCATTGGGAGTTGCTGGAGCTTCATCTGTATTTTTTTGGAATTATTATATAAATTCAAATTTTTTATCTAAATATCCATATCATGCATGTACATAAGATCCATACAATAATAGCTTTTGGTTTTAAGTCCTGTACTTCTTACTCCAAGACTTATTCAAAAACCATGTTCATAACAGAGAGCCTATCTAGAGAAGAAGCAATGTATAGAGCGAACAGAAGGACGATGGAGAAAAAGAACAAAATAAATTGAGTTATATTGATTATCTCTGTCTAGCTTAAATATTATCACAACAAATATTGATAAATAGTATCATTTTTAACAATTTGGATTTTAATACAAAGGTTCAAATTATAAACGCAGAAGCATTGAAAAACTTAGCCTCGAGGTCCAAAATTGAAAAAAAAGCTGATTGGAGTCGAGTGGTTGCGCCAAAAATTCACACTAGATTCACACTGGATCACTCCCTTACCCAGTAAAACAATTGTTCCTATGCTAGTAGAATTCCTGTAGTTCTTAGAACATAAAATTCATAAATCATTCGCAAAAGGTTCACAATAGATTCACCGTAGATCTCAACCGTATATGGTAATTTTTGCTTTTCCGACGCCTTTCCATTTTTGATCATCATTCACAGCAGCCATATATGATTCACAATGCCATAGTGGAATATTTGATGTTTGAGATTGCAAGTTGGCACGGAATGCTCAAATCAAGCGTTAATGTAGAGTAAGAATTTAATTTTCAGTGATTTTTGATCATGTCATGTGATAAAAAGGATTCAAATTCGCAAAACCCTTATTATCAGTTATGCAATTATTAGGGGGGTTAACATCTGGTTTTTCCCATCGTAAAATTCCTGATTATTTGGTTTTAATTCTAGGGCAAACAACCCACAACCAGAGGTGGTTTATTTGCTTAAAACTTTGGTCATTATTTTAATTCAGGTTAACGAAATAACCAGAGGTGCGAAAAGCCCCTATTCATTGTTTATAATATGATGTACAATTAGTTAATCTATATGTAGATTTTTTAGGGTGCGAACTAGTCAAGCTCTGAGACTATGTTGCAATCTTGACAGGCTTCACCGGTCCTGGCCCCATAGTGAATTTAGGGCAAAAGCCAAGTGCTAAGTAAGCCTTTTAACAAGTATTGCGAACTGCGATGCAAACTGAATATTTTTCGTAGTAGCAAGTAAATATCACCAACATATAAAAGAAAACAACAACAACTCATCATACTAATGACGATGATATTAATGTTAATGGCAGAGATCTAGACCCTATAAACAAATTGGACGATGCAAATCTTGATCAAGATTTAGATCCAACTTCTACAACAGTTAGAAATAGAAGAAGACGAATAACAGCGTCAATACGCCTACTTTGTGGCCGTAGACGTCTGCAGTATTAACCAGCCTCTACCCAGAAAACCTACATGTGAGGGCTTAGGTAGGCCAAACAACTTTTTTCTCACCCGTTTTTCTATAAAACCTCATTGAATTTCCACACATTCCTTGACTACGGTTCTTCTACTTGCTATATATCATCTCCATTAGCAAAATAACTCTTTTCTTACGATTCTGTTGTTTCAAAAATCTCGAGTATTGGCGGTAGTGGCCTTAAAATAATCCAAGACGTACTAATTGAAGCTCAATTCTTTGATATAAAATGACAATTGTTCAGTTAACTTTTTAGATTCAGCTCGTATTCTACCAGATGGCGCTTTTCCAGGTGATTTAACGCTTGGCTGCACACTTATCATTCCTTCGGATTATCTTGTAGGTTATGTAGTCAAATCCAATTGCTGAAAATGCCGGATAAACTAACCCTAAACCCCAAACCAATTATTTTTTATACTAACGTCATCAAATCTTACATTTACAACAACCGAATTTACCAGATTACTCTGGAACACAACTAAGACCGACAACGGATATATATATGTATTCCGTAGAATTACCTCCATTATTTGATAAATCCATTCGTCGTATTGACAATCAATCTAAAGTTAGACATTGCATTGACACAGGCAATCACAATCCCATCAAACTTCCGCCGCGGCGTTATAGTCCAACCCAACTTCAAGCCATCAATGATTTCTGTAAAACACATGAAGGCTCTATGATACAGAAAAGTAAAGACTTGAGACCTTGGGCAGCCCCCTTAGTCCTTATAGCTAAAAAAGCCAATAGCCAATCTAATCATATAGTCTGGCGTATTTGTTAAAATTACCAAAAAACACGTTCATCCTCTACATAACACTTACGATAAAATCCAACGTGCAGCAGCTGGTCACAATTTTTATTCTTTTTTGAACCAAGAAATTAGTTTCTGGCACATCAGAATGTATAACAATGATCATGAAAAAATTGCTCTTGTCGCACCTTATAGAATTTCCGAATGGTTAGATATGCCGTTCGGACTATGCAACGCGCCTGCCACTTTTCAAAATTTCATGGACGAAGTACTTGACCCCTATCATTCTTTTGTTGCGGGCTTACTCGACAATGTTACTGTCTGGGGCAATACGGTAGAAGAGCTTCATTCTCGATTAATGACTATTTTGAAACGCGTTGTCTCCTATGGCCATATAATACATCAAAATATCGCATATTTGTTACCTCTGGAGTATTTCTTGGTTTTCGTAATAACCGAAGATGGTATAACCGGTGATTCTAAAAAGGTTACAGCTATTCGTGATAGACTAATATCATTAATAATCTTTGATATACGAGATTTTATAGATGCCACAGGTTACTTAACGGAGGGGCTTTATCAAAAACTTTTCTTAGCTTGTTGGTCCACTAACAGTTCAATCGGTCGGTCCAAAAAATACACCTGTCAAATTAACTACTTAGTACATTAACTCCTGGTACACAATTAAAATTGTCCTATCAACCGCTCCATTAGTTAAGGAATTTGATTGGCGTCTTCCGAATGTTTTAGAGACAGACGCATCACAAAAAGTCCTTGGTATTGTCCTCTTCCCAGCACACCTTCATTAAATAGATAAAGAACCCTCAATTTTACATTAGATTACATGCTTCTCTAGAAAATCAAATGAAACTCAACGGCGTTATTCTGCAACGGAGCGAGAATTGTTAAGCATTTTACTTTCCTTACAACATTGGCGCTACTGGGTGGAAGTTGGTGATATAACTGTCATTACAGATTATCAATCCTTAAGAATTTTTCAGACGAAATCCGAACAACAGGCTCGGATTAATAGATTTTTAGACATAATTGAACATTACGTTATCAAAATTATTTACCGCAAAGTTAAAGTAGACATTGGCTGACTATCTTCCAAGACCATCCCAAAATATTTCCATAGATACGACTAAGGCATTTCCTGTTGAAGAAAGGAAAAGGGATGACATTCAATACTATTTTCGAATTGTGTCTCGTACTTTGTCTAATAACCAAGTAATACCCTTGTTATTTTGTCCAGGCTCGAATGGTAGCTTACAGTGATTCGTAGTTCGCATAGGACGCCAATGGTTAAGGAAGATATAGCCCATTAGAATCAGAGTTTTTAACACTATTTATGGAGTCATTATATTCAAACCCTTCATCTGCGGCTACTGAAATCTCGCTATAGCTATTACTGCTACTGTCAATACTGTAGTCAGGGTCAAACTAAATTCTTGTTGAGGATGACACTCATACTAACTAAGCAAACGTGAATGATGTAAATTTATATTGATTTCCACTATTATTTAGGTCCTAAGAATATCTGAGTAGCAAGGGATTAAGTGAGGAAGACATGACATAGAAATAAATTTAATATAAAAATGTATTTTTTTGTGGGTGCTGAGAAATAGCGGCTGTTCATATTTTGTTTTATATAAATTGAAGTTAAATTTATATGGAGGTTTTATGTTTTATGGCAACAGCAAAACTTGAGTCAAATACATTCCCTTAAGTCGTTTTTGCATTCAAGGAAAAGGAGGAAGTAGAATATCTGTGATTTAATATCTTCTCGAATGCTTACTTGTATAGCGTCATTAATCTTGTTGACTAGGCGACATAATCATAAACAGCCCTATAAAGACTGCAGAACAATTTAGACGACGCTAAACTTTAAAAAGGCCAAACCCACAGGCCATAAATTGTCCGGATGATTTGCGCTTCAGCCTAACAAAACACTGCATGCATTGAAATAGCGGGTCTGGAGTAAAGATAATACCTTGAGACAGACTGAATTTTACCCAATGTACCCCTGTAATATCTAATATTCCTTTCCACTTAAATCGGCAATTCATCGATAGTTATTTAACCCCTGCTAATCCCTGATTTAAGAAACCCATTATTTCGACGCATGCAGCGTTAACGCGTGGGAAGTACATGGGGGCTCTGTAATAGACATAGATTCCCTTGGAGATTTTCCGTCGCTAATTGAACCTTGAGCATGAGCCGATGCTAAAGATAGAGCTTAGCTAGCTAGAGCTGGAGCTGGAGCTGGCCAGGCCAACCAACAGAAAAGAATATGTCAGATGGTTCCGTTCCTCTAAGCACAGAAAGTCTTTCAATGAGATAAAATATCCACGATCCGATAGCTAATACCTAGATTCCGCTTACGGTGGCGCTATGTGGCTGAAAAATTGGTGAAATATAGTTGTGGTGCGTATATCCTGATCTACATTTATTTCATCCAGAGAAGTTATTTAGCCGACAAAAGAAAGCAATGTTTGTTTACTGCAATAAGAATCATTATTCACGTACTGGCAACACAGACTTTGACCCAACTTTCGCAATCTATTGCCCTGCTACTGTTTGCAACTCTATAAAGTCTCTATTCTCCTTACCATGCTCCTATGATTCTATTGATGGAAAGACAAAGTTTTTAAAGATAAAGAAGAAACTTATAGACTGTGACTAGCTTGAGTAATCGAAATAGCGCAAATACCATACGGCTTATGGTAAATAATTGAGCACAATGGATCATTTTATGCGAATACGAGATGTATTTCTTGATTATCTATCACCAATGGCGAAAAGACGCCGAATATTCGCACACAGCGTCACATCTTCGAACAAAGAAGACCTCTTTTTGCCGACATTGTCCGAGCATAAAGAGAAAAATGCAGATGCTACAATACTTCACATTCCATATCAAAAATATCTACCATTAAAGCAATGTTCAAATTCAAAAAAGAGAACTAGAGATGAGTTCGAAGAGGGAGTAAGTAGAGTTTTAGTTGATCAGGATGCATCATTCTCCCAAGAATCACAGAAAAAATTAGAGCTGAAAGGGGACTGGGAATTTGAAAAATACAAAACTGAAAAAGATATTAAACTGCCTAATTTTGAGATGGTTAATCACTCTGAGTCTGTTTACTCCCAATTTTGTGAGACTGATGAGTCGGAAAGCCAAGCTTCAACAGAGAGCGAAGATAATGAAATTCAAGTCAGAAATGCAAAAGTACAGGAATACTTGAGAAGGCAGGCTGAATTTTCACTGAGAAAAAGTGACGTGGAGAGAGCCAAAGCATCAGGAAACTGGCATCCGGATGAATTGTTCTTGTTTGAACGACTCTCTATGCGCGGGTTTGAAGTCTTATTACCCAAAAGCTGGAAAATCGATTTCCCAACACTTCCACATACTCTTTTTGCCGAGCATGAAAACGAACCAACATTTGTAAACACCAATTTCACTTCAAGTGCTTATGGTAAATCCCTTTATCCATGATCTAATGAATACAACTAAAGAATATCTGAGCAGGTGTAAAGGCATTGCAATCACTCCTTGGCCTAGGTGCACGTGTCAGGGATAATTTACTCACTGGCGCGCCTATCAATAAACTTATATCGAGAGAAATAAATCACTATATTAAATGGTCTGAGCGAGATGGTGATTTCTCAAAGATGAGATTCTTGCCTGTACTTACTGTGGTAGTTGCTCGGCCTAAGCAGTCTATCGACGCATTAAGTGTCGAGATCGATAGACAAATGAGATCTCTTGCCGAGAAATATAGAGAGAAATTTGCAATATCTGATGTGCAAGCCGAGGTTCCAAATGAAAATGCTGCTAACAAAAAATATTTTATAAATCCACCGCTTCTATACGGTATGATAGTTGCTCGGACCAATATTATTTTTGTTACTCTTGATTCTGCTAAAGTAGATGCGGCCGTAAGGCACATGCAGGATTTTGACTTTCGGGAGCAAGGTACCGAAGCTTGGATTGGCTTTGCCATTTCTATCCTTGTCATAGTTGCACGCAACTATTTAATGAGCATGAAGACCGATTTTAAAGCCGACAATGAATTAGATGTTGATGTAGACCTGTAATGATTCAACACATATCAATAACATTGATAAGAAGACTGCTTTCGCATAATCTCTGAATAGAATAATTGCTTTTTTTGTAAAAAAACAGCGTTAAAACAGTCAAGAATTTAATTGCATTTACCTTGTACTAATAATTTATGCCAGAATCCTCATCTCTTCTAGAACTCATCTTGTGGAGACAAACAGATTTAGACTTTAAAAAAAAAGGTTCGGTTTAATTTTTGTTTTGGGTGCGAGAGTAAAGCATAATAATTCTTTCAGAGGTGACGTCCTAACTTTTCGTTCCTGAAAAATGCATTGATTTTAAATATATAACTCTCTTTTCACGAATTGTAAGATAATTGCAGAAGCGAACCATAAATAAGCTGAGATGTGTATCTTTTTATCGTTCTTTTACACTTTCATTTCCTAAATATCTTGGCAGCGATGATTAAATTATTTAATGATTTATATTTGAAAAAAATAATTTAATTTCAATTCAATTCATGAGAAAGGTTAATATGTAGGAAAAGTTGCAGAAAGAGTTTAATAGTTCTAATTCACCCGCAAAAACAATGTCTATAAAAAAAACAGCAACTTATGAGACCATAAAGGGTCGTCTTATATTTAAGAAGGTCGATACTCTAGCAGAGAACTAAGCCTATTGTCTTTCTTTTGGTGAGGAGATTAATAGTAAAACAGTAGGAGAAAAAATAATTTGCTAGCAGCAGCTTAGCGAGATGACAAACAGAAAATCACCAAAGGTGCCAAAAACTGGTATAGAAAATGCAGGAGTAAGGGTTAAATCAATGCAAGTCAAGGGGAGACAAGTCAGTAAGTAAGCAGAGAGACCGCAGGATCCACAAGCTTCATTTTGACTAAAGGGTATTCATTTTTGTATGAATTGTAATGGCCTCGATTGAGTAGTAATTATTACATTTTTTTAAATTCCCGAACTTCTAAAACATTAAAATCTAGTATTGAAGCAATTAGTAGCTTCAATCTAAACTAAAATATTGATACAATACAGTTATACTTAAACCTCGGATATTTTAACACAACTTCAAGCGTCTATCTGTCTGTCTATTGACTACCAACGAATCTGGATTCTTATAATTTGAGGAATCATATATGTCTTTGACACACACCGACATTGCATTACAACCCCAGGACTAACTACATTTCATATACAACACATGACTCAGAACCAGTAAAAATAATAATTCGCGCCTGACTAATCTTAATTTTTTTATAGATTCCCTTTTTTTTTTCACTTTTTTCCATCAAGTATCTCTTATTCTATCACTTTAATAACAATAGATACCGTTCTCGCATACGCACACATATATACACAAATCATTATGCCTAGGTCGAAACGTAATGTCATGGCTGTGGCTCAGGAAACAAGTAATCCACCATCGGAATTATCTGCTACTCAATCTATAGCACGGATTTTCCAGGCCGAAGGGAATAACTTGTACTTATGCTCATTGCCAAATCAAGATGACCCTAAAGTTCTCGTTGAATTACCATCTCGTTTTCGTAACGCGATTTGGTTGAAACGTGGAAATTATGTTCTGATTGACACTAAAGAAGCAAATTCTCGCCATAACAAAATTTATGGTGAAATATCTAATATTGTGCGTGATGAGCATATATGGAGAAGAAAGTCTTACTGGTGGGTCATCTGTCTCAATTACTAACTTCATCCTTCTTATAATTAGCGTACAGGCCGAAAGAATTTATTAAAACTTTGGTCTTCTTCAATGAACATGACGGGCAGAAATCAACCATTGGAAAAATGCCTAGTTCCGATTCAGAAGATGAATAAAACTTAATTAGTTTTGTTCTACAATCTACCTATTACAGAAAATCTTTTATTTTATTTACATTATATAATCAATCAAGAAGACTTTTTTGTTATGAAAGTATCATCTCGCAAGCAAATAAAGTCATTGCGAGTACTCCACCATATGCTGAATGTTACGAAAAGCTGTACGCTGACAACGACCTTTGAACTCAAGTTGGTACTCGGATAAACATTCCAGGCCCATTCCTGCAAAGCCCATATGAAATACTGAAGAATTGGATGTAAACCGGCTCGCCAAAGAAGAAAAGGAGATGCTACTGCGATGTAAGTATAAAACTGATAATGCATAGATCGAGCAAAAAGAAACCCAATAGAGTTAGCCGAGAGTATGGTTGTCAAGATAAAATTTGGATTAGTTCGCCTGCTTATTGCATGCTGCGATCCATGGAATGACACCTGCAGCTTTAAAAAGTTCCTTATCACCTCTTTGACTGGTCTCTGAATCGGTCTAAGCCATCTCGTTGTAATGAAAAGTATCAAAGTGCATAGATGACCAGCAAGTAATGCTATCGAGAATTTATGATTCAAAAATGTCGTGTCTCCAACAAACCTCCAATTAACAGTCCATTTAAAATTGAACTGTCTTGAAATTTCAAATGCTTTACTAAAATAGCCAATCGCATTTGAAGATACGAATGGTATAGCCATAATTAATTGGAATTGAACAATCAGTAATATTTGAACAAGACTTCTGTAAAAACCTTTAGTGAGAAAAAGTATAATTCCAATTGCAGGGAAAGAAAGCAAAAGGGACATTTTGATTCCAAGTCCCCAACTATATGCAAAACTTCCGAGGGTCTGTCTCCGAACTTGAAAAAGGTAGATGGCAATCCATAAAAAGAATACGGCAAAGCAATCATTGAAGAGGCGGAGGAGAAAGATACTATGCAGGCGCTTTGATAAAATAAGCATAGGGAGGACGTAAACTGGAACCTAGATAACGGGTTAGACGTACTAAAACCTGGGGTTTTAAAGAAAAGTAAAGAGTGTACTTCTGCTTGCTTGTAACATGAAATCACAATGGCTAAAGTAGCTATATAAAGCACGCCAAACAAAACTTGTGCCAGTAAGATGTTATTTCCCTGATTTGTAATTTGATACAAAGTCCAATATAAGTAGACATGGGCTGCTGGATATACCAAAGGTCCAGTTCCACCTCTAATCTTTGTATAATCACGCTCACCCTCAACTATCATCTCTATTTGCTTCATATAGGCTCTCCAATCTATTTCTGTGTCTATAGTTTGTGGAGAGGGAAGGAGGAGGATGGAGGTTAGAGAGTACAGAGAAATGAGTTTGAACTCATCACCTGTTTATCTCAAAACGACAACAATATCCCTAATTATAATCCCCATCATCCATCTTCCCCTAGCCCCATTGAATTAGAATAAAATTCTGGAAATTACATGGGGTAGAATCAAAAAGTGAACACATACATGATACTTTCGAAATAATTAGGCAGCAAAGTAATGCATCTGCCAGAAGTAGTATCAATGCCGCATAGCGACTCCATGGGTGCACACCACGCAAAAGATCTCGTATCGGTCTAACGTACGGTAGGCAAGAATTAGGTGATCCAGTCTCTTTAGTCATGATAAGTGCATAAGGGTTTTGAAGACCGGCATAGAGAATCTAGTCAAAGAGAATTGGCTCTCGAAACGCTAATTTCTGTAATTTTGAGTCCCGTGACAAGGCTAAGAAATATAAATGAGAAAAGATAATACAACCACCAAGACACACAACACAACTTACACAATTATTTAGCTATTAAAAATCTATCTATTATAAGCCACCAATGCAACCAAGCCTATCATATCATTTAGAAAATATGGCCCCTCCGACCCACGATAAAAAAGCGTGGTGTTCCTGAGACTATAGATCCCAAAAAGCGTGTCCAGAAAAATGTCAACAACTCTGGACGGGCACAGCCACTAGCTGCAACCCTTACTCGTTCAGTAGCTACTAGATTCTGGCCAGCTCCTCAGGCACCGAGGAGCCGAGAGGAGGTGGTGTTAGCGTTGTTGTGATGTCTTATTAGATGGAAGTTGACAGAAGGCAAGATGGAGCGACCGAAAGTCGCGATAGCATGCCGTCACACTGTTCATACTCGTTCAGTAGCTAAATAAACTGTAGTAGCCGAAAGAATTGCTGCAGTTCAGGATACGCATGCTGTGGCGTCTCCATCTGCACAACTTCCAGTTCCAACGATGGATCTTGACGACGGAACGGAAACAGAATCCGAACCTGAAAATGATGACTTCCCTCCTTTAGGTTCTCCAATATCTCAGAAAAGAGCTGACGACATGCTTACTACGGATGAGAATCAAGACAGTAGCTTTACCCAAAAGGAAGACGTGTCTACCCAAAATTCAATGCTAATGATAAAGGCTAGAGGCTCCCTTAACCTCGTGGGACCATATTTAGAGGAGATAGAAACACAATGCCCTGGAGCCTGGCCAGACTTTCTAGCTCTGATTACCGATGGGGTTTCCCGTCCTGTTCGGGGAGAAAAAATAAATCTGATATATTGTGAGGACCCCCACACTTTAAAGACCTCTGTACAAAAAAATAACAGCTCCTGGGCGGCAAAGGCTGCCAATGGAAATATCAAATCATCCAATAATCCTATACGAGCGCCCCCAGCTAAACCTACACCCCCACAAGGACAGAGTCAAGAAGACAGAAGAATTATGATTCGCCTTGATAAAGACCATGAAGCTTGTAAAGTAGATACGTTTCTATTGCGACAGCAAATTCAGAGACTAATAACCGACTCCTCTCTTGTGTGTGATGTCTGGCATGCTCCTTCGGGTATAGCAATATTAGCACCAACTCCGGCGAAAGCTGCAGCCATTCTGCAATATAAAGATCTTATCGCGAATCGATTTGGTAATGCGACTGTGGAAAGACAGGAATGCTGGACGACTTTTATAGTTGGGCCACTACCTAAATTAGTAACAACGATTGACGGACCTCAAGATCCTTTAGATGGTCTAATACTTCAAGAACTTGGCCTCGCATCGATTCGAGACGACGTCCCTATCAGACAGATGGTACGGACAAATAACTTTTTGGTCTGACAGTTGGTATTCAGCGTATCCAGAATCTGAAATCAGTTCCAACAAATGAAAGATGCTTCGGGTTCCATTCTACTCGGACTTGTGCACGTGAGTATATATGCAAACTATGTGGCACAAAAAGACATGAAGGACTTTGTAGTAAACCTAGATAATGCCTTAACTGTAAAGGCCCTCACGACTCGGAGAACATTTTCTGCCCAGCTCGGCCTCAGCGGAAAAACGGAGCCTTTGTTCGTTTTTCCAGTGATCAGCTCAGACATATTCGTAAAGCAGGCCATAGTCATTATTTAAAAGCGATTTAGACACTTGACCATTCTCTCGTTGAAGGAGAGGCGACCGACTTTAGTTCTATTTTGCACTAACCATGGTGAGAAGACATAACTTGAAAAGAAAAAGATTTTTACCAATTATGCAAGCGAACATAGGTAGAGGCGCTAACGCACACAGTATAGAACTCAAACTCGCACATGAAAATAGCATTGACATCCTACTAATTCAAGAACCATGGACTTTAAGGTATCTCTCTGCAAGGCGCTCGATATTACATCCCGACTTTACAACTCTCTCGCCTCTCAGAATGGCATACTAGCCCCAGGGCAATATCCTACGTTCGAAAAAAACAGGGCTAAACCTATATCAGACTGCAATGGATATTTCCTCAGACTGCATGCAAATTGTTATCTCTGGCGGCCACGACCGAAGACTCGGGGTGTGGAATATATACAATGCTCCAATAAATAGTATTGCTGCTGGTGAGTGCTTGAAACTATTACTTGAAACTTCTGAGTCCCCGACTTTGTAGCTGGAGACTTTAATTTAAGTCATCTAATGTGGGACCCATTTACTACTTCCACTTCTCAAGAAACAACGGCTTTGATTGACTGGGCAAGGGAAAAGGACCTTAGTCTCCCCAACCCCACAGATGTATCCACACATAATAGATGCGGAACCCTTGGTCTTGCTTTCTGCTCTCTAGTCTGAGCAAAATGTGAGATTCCACTCGATCTTCATACCATGAAACATTAGTCACACCAATTCCTTTGAAGGGTGAACTCATCACAGACAATATAGGTCGATTACGATACAATTCACTTGAGAAAGACCTCTTTCTGAAAAATTTTGGCCGTAGACAAGAGTCTTCCAGCATTCAGACTGAAGAAGAAGCTGAAATTGAGGATCAGGACATTGTGAAAATTATTCATACAGCTCTGTTAGCTGCTTGCCCTCGGGCCAACAGTAAATGCCGAGGAACTGCGTGGTGGAATACTGAATGTAGGGAGGCTACCTTTAGATACCGCCAATCAAGATGAATGGGCCATTTGGAAAATGATAAACGCGATCTCCGAAACGCTGTTCGAAGGGCAAAAAGGGACTATTGGAAGTTACGAGTGGAAAGTATTGATAATTTAACTGTGACGGCTTCTAAGCCGTATTAATCCTGTGGCCTACGATGGCAATCGCAGTCATTTGTATAGTTGATGTTTACTGGTTATGTGACCAATATAATATTGCAT
>MCFK01002245.1:0-15751 GCA_003610855.1 Erysiphe neolycopersici | reverse complement strand
TGCATTGGCAAATTCACAACAAGAAGGTTTATATCAGAATCACTGGGTAGAAACGGACGGGCAGGGAGCGCCAAATATACATTCTCTACGCAAAACCTACAATGCTTGCCGTCTACTCGCAGCCATCTTCAAAGTTTGATACATTCATTGCCTTCCTTAGGGATACCTACACCATACAATCCAATCCTCTCTCTAATTAACAGCTGTATAAGAAGTCAATGGAACGAAAAGAGAGTTCTAAAAGCACTGTCTTCCATTGGTTTTGTGCTAATTCAATGCGAGCAGGACCCTTCCTTTTTTAAAATTGGCTTGTTTACTACCGGGTATCCCAGATATGGATGCAATCTTTGTGATTTCTGCACTCGGAATGTTTTATATAAATGCTAAAATCTCCTCATTAACGTTATTATTGTATGAAATAATCGTGTTGCTTAGATCCATCCCAATATCTACAATGTTAACTTTAATAGAGCAGAGGGTTTTGGTAGTTAAGTCAACATCCATACAACATGACAAAAATTGACAACCCTCTCTCTACGTAATAAGCTGATCCGATCCATATCATAACACAGCCTTTAAAAAGGGATTCCAATCTGGTCACATAAAGAAATGTATTGATCTAATTCATTCAGGCCATGAGGTGGTTGTCTTCAAAGTTTTGGATATTCAGAGATATGTCTATCTAAATTACACGTCTGTGTGTCATTACTTATCTCTAAGTATTCATGTTGACAATACAGGTCAATCTTTGTTGGTTTACGTTCGGGATCTTATATTCATAACATTACATTACAACAGAAACGTCTCTTCATTTCTTTCCATATAACTTCGTAAACAATCAAATTTTACTTTCAAAGCAATCCATAGTACTGATCACCTGTATCTAAATGTCCTAATGGTATCATCTACTTACATGAATTAGTACAGTCCAGTTTGAAGTTACATATTGAATAATATTAATGTCAATGATATTAAGGCAGCCAGAGACCTATTGGAAGATTGATCTTTTTGCTTATTTAATCGTGACTAGACTATGAATCATCAATGAATGGCTTTGAGATTAAGAAGTATTAATTTGGCTAACCATGCAACTATATAGACTTTAAGAGACAGTTGAAAATAAGAAACCTCTATTTAGACACGTCAATTAGTCGAAAGGACCTAATTGTAATGTTCAAATCGAATGGTATTTCAAAATAATTTTATCAAGTGAATTAAAAAAATATCATGGAAATCGATGCTTAAGGTAGAGAACACCGATGATAGATTTGAAACTATTATCTATTCGTAGTTTATTAAATTGAACCAGACTTGGAGTTTTCGTACACAGTTTTGCATGAGTTGTTGCTTTTTTAGAAAAATGAGCACATACAATTACATGTTGAAGACCACAAATACTGCTTACTCAATTTATATGCGACGCTCGCTAGATCATCCTGCAACGCCATACCATCTACAGGTCTGTTTATTTGATCATCTGGCTACATACAGCCCTTATTTTAACGCCATTCCAATTTAAATCCACTCTTTCGAATCAATTGACGATAATTCAGCGCCTTGAATCCCTTCGGCTACCTGGGGGGGACTTTTCTGTTTCATGTTCTACGCTATCTAAAGATCTCTGGAGGTCAATCATACAGTTTAACAGTACTTGCGACAAAAAATACATAAGAAACACATGAAGAGAATCTGGAAATTAGGATAGAGAATATATCCATATAATACATATAGACCATTCCTCCATTCGCAAACACAAACTAATTAAGTGACTTGTCAAATAGACTAGAAGGTTCTCAAATTATTTGTCGCGGTGGTTAAATAAAAGGAGGACATAAGCTTGGCCGGTCATGATGGATCCTCTTTCCAAGGGAGGTCCATCTGACGACCATGGTAGAATCCCACATCACACAGAGGAGAAAGACTTCCAAATGGATACAGATCCTACCACTGAGAGCTGCAGTGGAGCATTGCATACAGAAGAGGAGAGAAATCTTCATTCAAATCGGCCGCAAGAGGATTCATCTCCACAGCCGATTCTAATGTCTGGAAATCTAGTTCCTGAGAGATTGCCGATATCACCACCAGGTAGTGTGAGAGGCAGACAAAGAGATAGTAGTTTACCCAAGACAAATGGAGAGCATAATACATCACGGAATCGAAATGGTCGGACTCCATCTGGAAACTTAAGACGTTGCAAAAAGTGTGGAGAGGTCTTAACGGGGCAATTCGTTCGCGCACTTGGCGGCACATTTCATTTAGACTGCTTCCGATGTCAGGTTGGTATTAAGGATACTATTACTATATATATGCTAATAAGTTTACAGGATTGTGGACAGATTGTCGCATCCAAGTTCTTTCCAATCGATGGAGAAAACGGAGAAGTACAATACCCTTTATGCGAAACGGATTACTTTCGGAGACTAGATCTTATCTGTTATAAATGCAAAACAGCTCTTCGGGGATCATATATCACTGCTCTTGAAAAAAAGTATCACATTAATCATTTCACCTGCTCTGTATGTCCTACAGTTTTCGGTGCACAAGATAGCTATTATGAGCATAATGGTCAGGTATACTGTCACTACCACTACTCAACCCAATTTGCTCAGCGTTGTAATGGATGTTACACTGCAATTTTAAAGCAATTTGTGGAGATATTTCGCAACGGCCAAAACCAGCATTGGCATCCCGAGTGTTACATGATACACAAGTTTTGGAACGTAAGATTGGCTGCCGACTTACCATCCAGCTCTAGAGATGGAAACCAAAATTCTTTTGACAATGTTGCTGACGAACGAGAGCTCAATTATATCAAGGATGAAGAAGAGAAAATGGAAGAAAAAGTATTCAAGATTTGGTGTGTTCTTTCAACTTTCGAAGAATCCTCCGCTGCTTGTATATCAGATATGCTGCTTCATGTGAGCAATGGTGCTTATGTTGATGGGGTTTTAATAGCTAAGAAGTTTATTTGGCACGTTGATGTACTTTTTAATTCAGCTGATAAACTCGATGCGGCCATGCTAAAAACTGGGCCAAAAGGTATGTTGAGATTTGGATATTGAAGTGATTAACCTGACTTCAATTAGGTCTTTCCTATACTCGGGAAGCTAAACTACTTTGTAAAAAGATTGTAGCATTCTTTTCCCTTCTTTCAAAGACGCAAGAGACAGGCGTTCGTAAACTAGGTGTTACTCAGGAGCTTCTTGCTTTAGTAACCGGTCTAGCCCATTACTTAAAGCTTTTGATTAGAATATGTCTTCAAGGTACTCTTAGATTTGAACGTGAGCAACATAACTCCAATTGTCTCCATGATTTTTTAGATAATCTTAGAGATATGGATGCATCCAAGAGTGATGAATTCTCACTGGAAGTAACGACTGGTACACCTGGTCTTAGTGCTCCTAACTCTGATAACTGCTATAGTTGCAAGAAAGCCATTGAAGATGAATGCTGCCGCTTTCAAGAACGAAGATGGCATTTTACTTGTCTAGAGTGTTCAAATTGTCACAGAGAGCTCCACCAAAATCTGGAAGATTTGAGGTTGAATCAAGGAGATAAGCATATTTATTGTAATAATTGCCAAGTAGACGATTCTAGTACGATTGTTGGAGGGTTTGAACGCGTCACAAGGCTGCAACAATATGTATTTCTCTTACGTGTTGCTTTAGCAAGATTATTAACTATACTTCGCGCCAGCGGTACACTTCCTCACACTTCCGACGATCCTAACTTGAACGGTTATAATTCTTATGAAGGTCATCGAATTCAGCCATCTTCCGGGCCAAATTTACTTCGGTCAGATACTCGCTCCAAGTCTTATGGAAGTAACGCTACTCAATATAAACTTTCGTCATCATATGAGAATACCCTTAATGATGTCCGGCGATTGAGAAGTACCCGGATGGATCAACGGCTTTCATCAACGCTAAAGAAAGGCAGAACTTCCCGTGTAGTCAATGGTCCAGAATCTCAGAACCCAGTTGATGCCCCGGCTGATAGTTTAAATTACAGTTTAGGCTCTCAATTGGCAGGAGAGCGCGATGCTAAAGGGGTTTCACGAACAGAATTAATGTTCGGCCACCAAGATGCTTTAACTCTTGATGATATTCCGCGAATTGTTGCAGCAGAGCAAGCAAAGGAGCAAAGACCGAATGCTTACAAGCATGCACGTCATGATCCATTTCGTATATCAATTACTGAACCCAAACTAGTTAATGGGGTTCAGCGTAATTTCCCTAGTGGAAATGGACCCCATCAGAAGGCCACTGGGGAATCCTCTAAGAGACGAGAGGGTGGTAAAAGATATTTCTCAGAGCTATCCGCTCTTGAGTACTTTATTGTTCGTCATGTCGCAGTAATTGCGATGCAGCCACTGTTGGAGGGACATTTTACAATGGAAGAATTACTAAATCTTATTGAAACGAGGAAACCAACCTTCTGGAATAAAATGGGAAAGGCTTTCAAAAATGATAGTAAAAAAGGCGGAAAGAAAAAAGGTGTTTTTGGTGTACCGTTAGAGGTTATAATAGAACGTGATGGCGCAGACTCAACTGATGGTATTGGGCCTGGGGCTTTGAGGATACCTGCGATTGTCGATGATGCTGTAACGACTATGCGTAAAATGGACCTCTCCGTTGAAGGTGTATTTCGAAAAAACGGCAATATCAAACGTTTAAATGAGACAACTGCAATCATCGATAAAGATGGCTGTGATGTAGTTGATTTTTCAAAAGAAAATGTTGTACAGATTGCTGCACTTCTAAAAAAGTATTTACGTGAACTTCCGGATCCACTCTTAACCTACAAGCTGCATCGTCTTTTTATAACATCTCAGAAGATTGCAGATGAGGATAAGCGCCGACGTGTACTGCATCTTACCTGCTGTCTACTCCCTAAAGCTCATCGGGACTGCCTAGAAATTCTTTGTTCCTTTTTTAATTGGGTTGCTTCATTTCACCAAATTGATGAGGAATCAGGCTCCAAGATGGACACACACAATTTAGCTACTGTTATTGCCCCTAATATTCTTCTTACAAATGCCAAAACACCAGTTGATGATAATTTTCTAGCTATTGAAGTAGTTCACACACTGATTGAGTGTAATGAGCAAATGTGTGAAGTAAGTTTGCAAATCTAATTCTTATGAAATTTCCTAACCTCCCATAGATTCCGGAAGATCTTCAGTCAATACTGAATGATCCAACCCTTTTTAATAATACGAGCGATATAACCACAAAAGAAATCCTCAAACGATATGGTGACATAGGAGCCAATTGTAGTGCTCGACAATTTGTAGAATCAGAGCCTTTATCTGTTAGGAGAGCAAAAGATAAAAGCCAAGCATTAGCTCCTGTTTTTACTCAAGTAGATGTAGATACATCCCAGGCTCATGCATGGCAGAAAGAAGCCAGCGTTCGACATATTCAAGAGTCCACAGTAAATAATCAAGTATCATTTCAACCAAACGAGGCCTCTCAACAAGAATGGCATATCGATAAACTTAAACACCCACCTTCACCTTATGCAACTCGTATTAACACGCCAGATAGTCCACATGGAAATTCTCGTGGAGACTATACTAACTCAGAATGGGGAAGACCGCAACAAAATGATTCTGTTGGAGTTGCTGGGGCTGGATGAAATACATTCAGTCCTCAGGGACTCCATCCTCTTAAGAGCGGACTTTATCTTCCCAATAAAATTAGTCAAACACGGTGTAATTCACCACTAGAAAGCACCATTACAGAATTCCACTTCCCTTGAAGAAAAAAACAACAACATATTGTCTTCTGGGGAAATGTACAATGTTAAAGCAATGATGGCGTTATGTTGCGATATCTTTTGGTCTGGTTCTCAATCACGAATTATTCCTTCCTATCCTGTAAAAAAAGCGTCGTGTAAATTCATGTTATAAATTTATGATTTTTTTTCTCGAAATAAAAAAAGCAATGGTTGTTCGGAGTATATGGTTCTGGTACTATGGGGAGGAAAGGCGGCTGGCGACGGGGAGGGTGGGTTAAGGGTGGAAACGGGGTTTTTTGTGACATAATTGAAGTACTTTTTAATAAGATACCCAAACGGTGATATCTTATATTTCTTTTAAACTCTCCAAAATTCAAGATCGTCTCATTCTAGTCGAAGGGATGATCAAGTCTTTAATTTTGGAATGAGTAAAAGACTACAAAATTAAAATTTATAATTTATAATTTATACCATATATTTCATATTCTAACCGTACGTAATAAGCATCACAACAAGACTTCTTAATTATAAATCCGAGATCTACTGTCAAAGACAGCAAGAGCCCCCCCTGCAACAATAACAAAGAGAAGAGCCTCAATACAGTCAGTCAGTCAGTCAGTCAGTCCTAAGCCTAAAATTCCTAGTTTGGAGTATGCGCGTTAGAGATTATCTGTGAGCAATTTTTAAAAGATCACAGCAGTACTTACCCGTGAGACTCCCCATCCTTTGCAGTCGCTCAGAGCTTATATGAGCCAAGAGTCCGATCAGCAACATGCCGACCACTTTCGCTTAAATTTCTGCACATTGATGATTATTTAATACGATCGTTCGTTAGACCCACACACGGCAGCAGACCGACTAGCACTAAACCTCATTGAGAATGAGATTTTACCCCTACGATTTTGAGGAGCATACTACCGAGGGAGGAATTTTTATTTTCTAATTGATAAAAGTTGATTAACTTTATATTTATCCTATTTGACAAGTTCTTTGTAAAGTTAATTTGAAATTGATTTTGAAATATATTTGAAGACGTGCAATATCGATAACTATAAAACATCATGTAGCAATTGTTATGTTAACAGACCATTCAATATTTCATATACTAACTACGCTCAGAGATCTTGTGATGGGTCGTGCTACTTCACAAAGCAAGATAGACCAACAGCGGTTATTACCGACTCAGGAGCAGGATCTTGTTCATTGGATAACTGAGATAGCAACATTGAAGAATCCACCGAGCCATAGTCAAGTTCGCCAAATGGCTATAAAGATACTTAAAATCCAAGGGCACAACAAACCACTCGGTAGTCAGTGGACCAGGAGGTTCCTTAATCGTAATCCATCTATATAGACAACAATAGCCTCAAATCTTGATAGTACTCGAGTTATTATCCAAAAGAAAAAAGTTCTTTTGGCCTCTTCGTCTAGCATGGACTACCGCTCGTAGTGCCTCTATCCCCCCCATATATTTCGGCGTCGTATACCTCGCCACAGTGCATAATACCTCTACCTTTTTCAAATATTCGCCTTTCACGATGAAGTACAAAGCCCCAGGCCGAGCGTCCGTGTCCCTCAAATGAACCATCCGAGAAAGCATAGATATCTCCTCGGGTTAATGTTCTAATCCATGAGTTATAATCCTTCACACCCACAAATTTTTCACTCTGTTCTGTTGGATAAGTTGGACCAACTAAAGTCTCTGCACTCTCTGCAGCTGGAAGTTGGTGGCAAGTCAGTTGTAAACGTGTCATTTGAGTCTCAGGATGCTTAGATATTCTTGACTTTAACTTGTACTTAAGAGTTCCGACATTAGGATAGGTACTTGCCCGACTGTGCATGGGATGTCTGTCATCTAGAGAGGACAACCTTGAAGCATGACTCAACCGTTTATTTTCTAGAAGAATTCTAGCTGGGGGAATGACACTTTCCCTAGGGAAAATTGCAAGTGGTGTAGATTTCAATAGTGAAATTGCTGCTCTCGGTGCCTGGAGAATTACTATCTCAATAAAATCACAATGATGAGTAGCAAGAGGTATCACAAGACCGTGTGTGGTCGGACGTTTTAGGCCTGTTGTCATGGATCGGAAAAGTAAAGCTTGTGCATTTAAATATAGTATGGTATTTTACAGATAAACTAAGGTCTCTAAATCTACGAACTAAATTATTACTTATACATTTACAAGTCCCTCCAAATAATCTCTCTTCAGAATAGTTCTATGTAGATCATTCTAGAAGACTCTAGAAGATTCTACTAATATGTAGATCGGATCAAAGGTTTCTCCCACTGAATAAGCCTGCGTTGGGAAACGTAGGCTGCAGCGACATATCGGCTCACTAGCCGTTACACCTGGCCACCATACCTACGTCCAAAGGGTCGCTACCGAGGTAACGCATGCATCTACTATTACCAAATTTTTAAGCAGCACCTCTTAACACTGGGTTTAATCTACGTATCTGTTGGGCAACCCTTAAAGCTTTACTACACCATGTTTCTACATGGTATCTAAAAGATAATTTAGAGTCTAAACATATGCTAAGCCACTTAGTATGATCGGCTGATTCAAAATTAACGCTATGAAGTGTAATTCCCACAGGATTTTCTCGACCATGTCCTGGAAATTGAACTACCTTAGAGGTGCAACTTATGAAGCGATAGAAAAATTGTATGAGACCTTTAAAGACGTAAAACAAAAGTACAAAAATCCAAGATGAGGATATTTGGAACATACTCGAACAAAGAATGGCTTTTTGTATCTGTTCAAACTCGACAGTCCTAGCTCCAGTCACCATGAAGAAGGCGTACAAGAAAGTACCACAAACACGTAAATCTTGGGTAACTGTTATTGAAGCAATATGTATGAATGGAAGGAAGATACGCCCACTAGTGATCTTTAAAGACGAGAATCTTCAGAGCTTGTGGTTTGAGGAACATACTCCTAACTATGTATACACGACGTTTTCGAACTGATGGACAATTAATGGAATCAGACAAAATTGGTAACGAGACGTATTTATTCTAGAAACAACACCTTCTGTGCCGTCACGATGGAGACCATTACTTCCTGATGGGCATAGAAGTCATGATAATGTTGACTTCCTGTGCGAATGCGAGCAAAATCGAGTGCACGGTGTCGTTGAACCACCTCAAACATTCTCATATTCTTCAGCCCATGGATTTAACTTGTTTCTTCTAGCCTCTTAAATCTCGATATCATGAAATCCTGAATAACCTCGCTTCTATTAGCGAAGGTGCACCATTAAAGAAACGTGACTTGTTGTTATCTTCTTATCATGAAGTTCTCGTCTCACAGAAATTCAAATTCGACCTGGATGGGAAGTAGCAGGTCTTAGGTCATGAAATCCTCAAAAAGAACTTCAACTTAAAGTCATTCAAAAAACTCATACCTCCTAAACGTGCTCGTGAAGATCCTTTTATGCATACAGAACAGCAAGAAAAGAATTCGGACTGAAGGTTGCTAATTGGTCAATCGCTTAGTCAGACTCTTAACTCTCAATGAGGTTTAGTTAGTGCTACTAGTCGGTAGTAGGGGTGTCTGACTTTTCCACCGTAAAACTCATTCTGACACCATTAAAACTATATGAGAACTACGTCCAAAACGGACGATCATATGTTCATCAAGATGCAAAAATTAAGTGAAAGTGTTTGGCAGGTGGCTGATCGGACTTGTGGTACCTACCTCGACTTACTTCTCTAAATACAAACGCACTCTTTATGCAAAAAAAATCCTTCCACCGAGGCTTTTTGCATGACAGGGTAAGGGTAGTAATGTTCAGATTCAGCCAGACGTTATCATCATCTTATTAATCTGATGTACTAACTATCCTATTATCTATCTACGCGAAGTATATTTTATCATTCGTGTTAGAGCCTATTACAGGGCAAACAAAGTGCCTGTCACTTGCATATTGGTGCGTATAGAAGACGTCTTACGAAGGTCTTTCTCTATCTTTGGTTCCCAGGTTTTCAAAGCGTAAACTCATTTGAGGCAAGCTTCGCGGATTTCTGAACTGGATTTTATTTTATTAAGGAAAGCAAGCGCACGACTAATTGAATAACCATCCATCCCAGTTGGTTCTTTTTCAAACAACGCGACCGACCGATTCCACTGCAGTAGCAAGAGATAGAGATACACGGCAGCCGGCGGAGCTTGTAAGACCATGATGCTGTATAACAATATTTGTTGGATACTTGTGAAACAATAGATTTATTTGTCCGTGTTTTTTAAAAAAAAAAAAATTTAATTAAGATAATAATTAAAAAAAAATCTTTTTATTTAAATTTAAATCTCTTCTTTTTTTTTTTTTCTCCTAAGGTATCAAAAATTCCCTCTCCCCCCCCCTCCTCCTCTTTCTTCCCTTCCCTTCCATTCCCTTTTTCTTCCCTTTCCCCCCACAAAGAGAAAAGAGAAAAGGCTGTGCGTTACAGATTGGTTTTTTTTTTTTTTTCCCCCCCCAAAACAGGGTGGATGCTGCAGCCTGTAAGTTATGGGAAAACTTTTCTTTTCTTTTCTTTTCTTTTTTTATTTATTTTTTTTTTCAAAAAAAAAAAGGGTGCGCACGGAAGAGATTTGCATTTCGTCATCCTCTCTCTCTCTCTCTTTCTGTATTATATATGGGCTCGGGTTTTTTTTTTTTTCCTCATTAATTGAATTTTTGTGGGTAATAAATAACATAACAAAAAAAAAAAATAACAAATTTTATGCTTTCATTACTTCGTTAGACGAGATAATATGTTATTTATTTAAAATTTTTTTTAAAAAATAATTTTTTTATGACAACAATTTTACTGGTTTGGGGAAAAAATAAAAATAAAAAAAAAGTATAATTTACTTACCTCCTCCTCCCCCCCGACACTACTCCCCCAAAAAATATACAACTAAATAATCAATCATAATAAGAAAAGAAAAATAATTAAAAATAAAAAAATAATTAAAAAAAAAAATCTAGGTAATTATTCAATTCGGGACTCCGGAATCTACGTTGTTGATCTTCAATCGGAAATTCGGACGCCGTCACTGCCCCGTATAGAGTAAGTAGTCTTGAGGATGATTTGCCTGTCTGACAATACAATACAATTGTAGAAGTAGAAAAAAAAAAAAAAGGTATTATACACTATTAATTATTGTTCGTAAACGTTAGATTGATTTAATATCCCCGAAGAAAATTTTCAATACGCTTAATCCCGTTAGTCGTTCCCACTTGTTTCCATGTTGGAGAGAGACTGGCTCGTAAATAAGGTTAGATCGAAAAAAGAGGATGTCAAAAATAGCAAAAGCAAATAGCAATAGGTTTCAGCGCGTCCAAGCCTTCCTCAGGTACAATGTATAGTGAGTGATAACACAATGAGAGCCCTAAATTCCCTCCGTGGATCTCTGTAGTAAAATTATTACTTATCAAAACGGCCCGGCCCCTTAATGAATCCTGAATCCTGAATTTTGGGTATTCCAGTCCTAAGTACACGAGGGGGAAATGCGCTGAGTTTAGAGACGGGGGCGTCCTGAGTCCCTCCAATAGTAAGTATATGGATCAAGTTTTGATCGGAGATTGGAGGTAAACGTCTATAACGGGGGAGGGGGGTGGGAAAGTCAGTGAGTGAGTGAGTGACTGTTCATTCACGTCTATCGTCGGTCAATAGATTATGATGACACATGTTTGTATTTTGTAAGAAGATAATCCGAGTTTCTAGCAGATCTGAGACCAAGCGTATAATATTTTCATCCCACCCACGATGGGATGATAGCCGGCGAACGACATAAAATTACTACTCTCCCGTTCCTTTTTTTGTCTAGGGTCAAGCCTCCCTCCCTCCCTCCCTCCCTCAACCCCTGAGATTGATCAACAGAAATGCACAGCCGAGGAGCTCCAAGATTTGTCCACCAATTACTAACAGTATGTATGTATGGCGGGGGATATGATGATATATATGTCTGGGCTTAGATTCGGTAACCACTCGAAGTCATGAGCGAGTGTGTAGTGAAAGTGGCCTCAAACTCTTGGAATTCGTCCTGAATATCTGAAGTCAGACTGTTTTCGATCCCTATAATTTGACCCCGCTATGCATGCATGCATGGATGTGGCACTGACGGTCCACCTGTATGGAAGCCCATCCTTTCAGCCAGTCAGTTAGTTCAGTGTGCAAGGAACTGAACCAACCGCCAACCTCATCTTATTCCAGATCGTGTAGACCGCTGAGAAGTGTTATCCGTGACACGCACATATTCATAATGTCTCTCTCCGACGAAATCAGAAAGAAGATTGAAACTACGTCAGCCGTCTGGGAACATGTATCTGCCTTTTTTTTTTTTTTTTTTCTCATCTTTTTTTTTATCTTAATTTTTTATTATTTTTTCCTGCCTGTATCTTAGTGGGCTGAGGAGGATTGGGATACTTCAGGTAACAATCAACAATCAAATGTCAATCAATATAGACAGGGAGACGCCTCTTGTATGATATTGAATTTTTATGTACATACATACTCAGTCAGATTCCCATGCTCCTCGTGCGCGCTGGTTGCATTTTTGTCAAGATGCAGCAGCAGCAGCAGCAGCAGGACTTTCTCAACCCGCGACCGACGACGACCCAAGCAAGCAAGTCAGCCAGCCCAGCCCAGGCAAGGCAAGGGAAGGCTAAGCCCCTCCCACTCTCTTCATTCGTCATCTTAAAACGTCAGCCTTGTCTCCTCCCGCAGCGGTCAGATCCCAAAAAGCCGCAGCCTTGTCGCCGTGGTAGGTTTAATTAGGGGACTGACAGGCATTGAGTCGGCACCGAACATAAACTAGTATTGTTTGGGCTTACCCTGGCTCCATACCCCTGATATTCTATCTAGCCCGGGGCATTTTTCTGAACCTTATTAGTTTGATCAATATTTTACTTGGCGACGTATAGCCTCCGCATCCAACTAAAAGCACACACTTACAAACCATTGATAAGATCTGATCTTACTGGCACTGCTTGGCAGATTGCTAGAATAGCTTCTAGTTTCGCCTTGAATGGTTGGATATTAAATGGGAACTGTTAAGAATCATCTATCCGCTATTAGAGTTTTATCTGAATTTGGATAAAGATCATCGATTTTCCCAAAGAGAGCGAGCAATACTATATTACAACTCCATTAAATTATATTTATTATTGCATTGAAAAAGTCAGATATCATTCTCCTTCGTTCTTAGGTACTTCATTCCTCAGGAAAGGACAGGAAACCACCGCCCACTACATTTCGATATTCCATATACTACTTCTTGTCTTCTATCAATACATTTTGATTCTTTCATAGCGCTATTATTGTGTTGGACCTTATTTGTCATGTACCAAAATGACTGTACACAATCCTCATTCCCAGCGCCATGGCCAATTGCAATGCAACAAGTTCCTACATTTCCCCCAACACCAGAATCCAGGATCGGAACCGTGCTCGGTAAGACACTTGTCTTGAAAAGAATGATTGGAACTGGCTCATATGGGGTGGTATATTATGCGGTGGATAACAAGACGAACGCACGCTATGCGGTTAAGGCACTAAATAAGATCACGAGCGACGGGCACCCACTAGATGAGCGACAACGAAAGTTTCAATTACGCGAAATTCAACTACATCATCTGGCCTCATCGCATCCGAATGTGGTTTCAATGTACAAGATTGTAGATGAACCAGATTGCACATATGTGGTTTTAGAGTACTGTGAGGACGGGGACCTATTCACTAATATCACTGAGCGAGGTAGATTCGTGAGTGATGATGAGCTTATCCGGTATGCATTTTGCCAAATATTGAATGCCGTTGAATATTGCCATACCATGGGAATTTATCACCGAGACTTGAAGCCTGAAAATATACTAGTTTCCAACAACGGATCGAAAGTCATGCTTGCGGATTTTGGACTTGCAACGCTGGATGCTATTTCTGAAGACCACGGCTGTGGCTCAACATTTTACATGAGTCCAGGTAGGGATACGATATTCTTTAAATGACCCTATATCGCTAACTTATTATTACAGAATGTATTGATAAGAACAAGAAGGTCAAATTTCACTGTGGGCCAAACGATATCTGGTCACTTGGTGTTGTTCTTTTAAATCTTACATGTGGCCAAAATCCATGGAAACAAGCCTCTCTGGAGGACTCAACTTACCGGGCTTTCTCTGCTAATCCTGGATTCCTTCAAACAATTTTGCCCTTATCTGATGAATTGAATGAAATTGTCCTGAGAATTTTTGAATACAACCCTCAGTATAGGGTGGATATATTCTCTCTCAAGACTATGATTCATAACTGTAAGAAATTCACTGGGCCTATAAAAAGTTCTGTACCTCGGACTCCAGTCGGAATGGGACGTTTTGACCAGAACGGCAACTATATAGAAGCAAATTATTACTATCCTGTTAACACTGATCTAAATATTGACTGGACCACTTTCAGCTCACCAGTTGATGAAGTGAAAAGTCCACATTATTTCGCTGATCTCGTCGACCAATTGGACAATATCAGTGATTCGGAGATACTAGAGAAGATAGACAAAGAGAGCTATATTAATGAACTTGAAAAACTTAGTGAAGATCTGCCTAATGAAGATGAAACCGACTTATCTGACTCAGCTTCCGACTTTTCTGACGTAACCAATGAATCTGATAATGGAATGGATCGACCAAATAACTTTCACAATTATCAGTGTTTGCTCAACTCTAATCCTAACTACAATGTTCAAATCAGTACTCAACAACCGCTTGTTCCATTACAATATTATATCGCTCTTAGCAGTATGTACTGTATAGAGAATTGGCCATACAACCCCAGTCAGGATCCGAAAAAAAGCTCCTTCCATTCCACCGTTAAAGACCACAGTCAGATACCACCATATTTATGTAATAAAGAAATTGAAGACCAGCAGTACTTTTCAATGTTTAACAGTACATCCAATGGATTTAGTTCCGGTCAGTCACTTAATGCGATGCAGTTTCCCATGGACAACTACTGGTCATGGCCACAACCTGGAACGGCATTCTAAGAAAAACTTTGTATATTTGAATAGCCACCAGTTTTTATCACATTCTCTGTTCATTTTTATGAGAAAAAAGACGAGCCCTCTATTTTAGGCTGTGGTACACAGAACAACGCCAAGCTCGAATTTTAACGACGCATTTCAGTGGGAGAGTTTTTTTTTTCCCCCTTTTTCCATATAACCATCCTCTTCACTTTATTTAGAATTTTATCTTATCAAACTTTTTTTTTTTAAGTTCAAATCTGCCAAGGGAGAGAAAATTTCTTGACGATTTCAAAAAAGATCTCAACTTACTTTTATGACGTCTACGAAGAAAAACGGGTTATGGATTTCTTTTCTATGCAGATTACTGAAAACACCTTCAGAGTTTGTTGTCTGGAACTTCAAAGAATTATCTTCTTTCTTTTTCATACATTACCAAATATACACAAATATTCATATATATATATATATATATATATAAATAATTTCTTAATTCTCATATTTTTAGGGAAGCTGGAGTTCAAGCTGGAGGGCGGTAGTAGGTGAGGTGAATGGAGATTTTGAATCAAAAATATAGCAACACCAAAAAGTTCTTAATGTTAAGGGAAAGGAGTCTGGGAATTATGACGGTAAACTCTACTAAAAATATTTATTGATAACATTTACACATTAATCAAAAAAACACATATTTTGATATACGAATCTTATCTACTACATATATCTATCAATATATAATATATATACATCCAAATCAATTTAATTTGGTTCCAAGAAAATTATTCTTTGAAGTACTTCTTTGGTAGGATTTAAACAAATCAATCAATCCCTCTTTTATACCAATGATGATGAATTTGAGAAAATAAAATTATACATATAAAACGTAGTTCATCAGTACTTTTCATAATCCAAAATGAGAATTAATTTTTTTTTCCTAATTAATTAATTACAATTTATATAATATAATTAAGGAAATTGATATTCTCGCTTCAGCGATTTACTATTTTCGC
>MCFK01002236.1:0-14396 GCA_003610855.1 Erysiphe neolycopersici | reverse complement strand
TTGTGGGTCTCCAGCACGTCTGTGAGCCGAGATAACGCGAGAAAACAAAAAGCAGTCAGTTCCCGGTAAATCTATTTTTGAATTCAAAACATTGGCCGCCAGGGCTCTCTAGGCGTCGAGCACTAAACGCGTCAAGCACCGTAACCCACAAACTAAAGTCATCCACCTGCTTTATCTTTGAGCACAAGATTCTGAGGAGAAATACTTTCAGATAATATATATTTATCAATATTCAGTTGAACCTGCCTAGTTTCTGGGTTTTCGACGTCCGAGTTGAACAAGCCAGGTGAGGTGCGAGAGCATTTGATTCTACATGAATTTTGCGAAAAAGCTGATTGCATTTGAATCCACTCGTTCAAATCTTCAACAGTTAAGTTAACAGGGTATTTATTTTTGATTCGTTTTCTAATTTCAGAAGATTTGCGCGGCTGAACTCTGTAGTTTGGATACTGTTCTAGTAGATCAGCTTTTTCCTTATGAGCTCGTCTTGTGTATAAATCCTTAATATGTTTTGGGGTTTTTTTCCACATTTTAGAAATTACTTTTGCTAGGGTAGGTTAGCTTAGGTAAGGTCAAATGAAGAAGGATTTACACTGTTCGCTGGTGTGCAGGTGTCCAATTTGATCACGAAATTTCACCATCGTTTCTTGGCGGAATATAATCCAAGCATTACGAGGCTTTCGAATATGTTGACTACCATATCTATGCGGATTTGATGAAAGTCTTTCCGCATTTAGTCTTGGAGTTGTAAGTTTATCGAGGCATGGTTCTGTGGGTGGCGAGGTGCTTGTGATGGTTTCTGGGATATTTTGTGTTAACGAGGACGTAACTGGATCTCGTTTGAGTATAAAAACTGCTAGTCTAACTTGCAGAGCATTATCTTTGTTATAAATTTGCCCGATACGATATGCATCAATGTTTTTGAAGTAATGAACATAGACAGAGGCGCCGACATGATTACTGAAAAATCGTAAGCATCATTAGATTTAATAAATTCAATTACTAAAGTACCTCCAGGTTTGAACAATCCATTCAAGATTACCAGACTGATGTTAATGACTTCCACTTTTGAATCCAAACCAGAAGGTAAGTCCATTCTCATCAATGGCATCTTGCCAATTTTCCAAAAATCGCTCAACATCAAGTATAATGTAAGATGAATTCGATTGAAGGTTCTTGGTACACATGGACATGACTATCTGCAATTCAAATCTAGTAAATAATGTGTTTTGACCAAGAAAAGATCGGACTGTCATAAATTATGAAGATATCAATAAGTAAAGGAAGTTAGCCTTAGAGTTTTGATATATCTTAAATGACACTTATCCGTTCACTTGGGATAGGTTAGGGGTTTAAGTCTTACCTGAATTAAGGCATAATAGTTAAGCGTTGAGATTCACTCCTAACATCAATTTCTCTTTCACTTCAAATGAATGTATTTCAAAGCTGATGGTATGATAGCGCGGTAGTACGTTGTCTACAAAGCAAGACTCGCCTATTATTGATTATTAATTTATTGCTGCATAACATCCATACCACCACAGCAACCACACATTCTAATCGTCTAGTAACACTCTTACAGTCACTGTCTGTATCACCAAAATTATAGTTCTGTCCCATACTACCATCTTTTGTTTGTCCTTAAAACTTGTGTATTCGAGTTGAGTGTAGGGTTCAGAGTGGGTCTTAGCTGGGTTTAGAAGGATGGATATAATTGGCTATGATAAGGACAATCTATACTAAATTGCTACAGGACAATGATAGTAGATCACCCTTACCAGCTCATACTTTGCATCCTCTCCTAGTATTTTCTTTCTGAGTAATAGATCGTCCCTACTTCTAGATTTTACTTCAGTCAGTGACTTACCTGACTTTGGTCAACCCTTCGAGTGCCTAGGAGAGTCTATAATAACAGAATAGCAAGTGAGGTCTTCATTCAGACCCTGGATGTTAAGATCTGATAATGATTTTTATTTTTAGAGAGAATGACAGGGGTGACGTAGTCCAAATTGAAAAGCGAAGTGTGAACTCGTAGGGATAATCTACTAATCTGAATTTTATCTCTGATGAGGATGGTGGGAGGGCTGTTATGGTAATTCATCGATCAGAAAGATAATATCTAGGGTTTACAAGGAAGTCTAGTAAAAAATTAGAGTGGTCGCGCAAAAAAGTCATACTGTCACGGTTCAAAGTGAATGACTTGAGCTCGAGATATCTTTTTGTTTATACCTCTAAACGGCAACATGAAATCCATGAATCATCCAATTAATTTTGGATCCTGAATTTCTAGGTATTGAACTCACTAGTATTGATTGATCTCTGGTTAAATTTTATGTCGAGACGTTAAAGGATGAGGCGTGGAAGAGTGTAAATGAGTTGAATTCATCTAAGAAGTATTTTTGAAATCGAGTGGTGTCTTAACATGTGGGTAGGATCAATTAGCCACATCCGTGACAACTAAGCAGTTATTCCTAGATATCAAAAATTTTAGGCGAAGTTTACAAGGCAGCCCCATCGTTGACGCAAAAACACAGCAACAAGTAACATTTGCCTGGATAGCTTTTTCCGGCTGAAGTGCGAGTGCGAGTGCTTGCTGGTAAAGCACCTTATGCAGCGCAAATTTCGAGATTTTCCGAACCACTGCTGACCAAAATGGAGCAGAGAAGCGATTCGGTCGCTGTATTCGCTCGAGTTGAATTTGTCTCCTTATTTCAAGGCTTTGGATTTCTAAAGCAAGAAGTATTTTTTTTATAAACGTCATAAAGGTCAGCCGTTGACACCGAAATCCATTTTTTTTAGGAATGCATGGCCAAAATGAGGGATTTCTTTAGTCCATGCCTGAATAAAGTGGTGCTTATAGCTATTTAGCCAGCTTTGATCGAGGTACTGAGCTAAAACAGGAGGTATGTTTTCTTGTAATACTGCTAGGCGTTCGTAGTACTCTACTTGGGTCACAGAGTAGTATAGTGAAGTCCACATTTTTAACAAAGCCTCATAGGGTTCAGCAATGGTAAAGTGCTGCTTGGCTTTGGCTTGAATATTCTTATTTATGTGTCAATGATAGATCAGGATAGATTGATGCACTTGGAAATGCATTCTTGATACCATGTATCAAGTCAAGCTCCCGATCAACAACCACTAATAAACTCCAAGGGTAATAAAGAGTGCTAAAACAATCTGAAAACTGTAACAGAGCCCAGGAGTAGTTTTCTTCATTTTCTTTTGAGAGAAAACAGAAAGAAAGTGACACAGCCTGGTTGGTAGGAGTTACGCCAACTACGTAAAGAAGCGGCATTTTGTATTTATTGGTCTTGTACGTTGAATCCATAATTAATATAGCGTTGGACATAAAGCTCCGTGCAAACAATATCGAAGCCCTAGGTGCGATGAAAAGAGAAAGAAGTTTTTCATCTCCACCTTTTCGGACTCGATGGAAAAGAAAACTTTGTCGATTTCCAATAGATCCAGAAGTGCTTTAATTGGGAGTCGACCATTTAGGGGGGATTCTATAGCCCTTTGCTTGGCGTTTTGAACGTTTTTTTCCTACAGCTATACAATCCGGGTTCTCATGTCGAAATTTCCAAAGGATAGATCGAGGAGGTGCCCCGGCAGTTGTCATAGTCGCAACTGTCTGTTCCTGCTGTGGGTCTAGTCTACGATGACTTGAATAGACCATGGGATTTGTCACTGATCATGTCCATGATGCTCGGAGTGTATAACCTCTAAAACCCACAAATTACTGCCTGTTAGTGTATCAAACTCTCTTAACTATCCCAAGTGAACGGATAAGGGTTCATTTAAGATAAATCTGAACTCTAAGGCTAACTTCTTTTACTTATCGATATCTTCATAATTTATGACAGTCCAATCTTTTCATGGTCAAAACACATTATTTACTGGATTTGATTTGAATTGCATAAGCTTGGAATTGTTACGGGCTTTGCCCGATTCGGCTTAGCTGGGCTGTTTTTCAGGCCCAGCCTTGTCTAATGAATATGGTCACGTAACTGGCATAAACGGAAAAATCACTTCTGTTCATTCAAATCACACGGTTAAATAGTCTGAGAGGCTGGAGAAAGATTAATCAGAGTATTAAGGTAGATAGATCACTGGAGGTATAGTAACCGTAATTGTAGAAGTACTTAAGGTAGCTCACTTCCATAACTCAGACTACATAGAAAAATATTCACGCGCAAGAGCCGTCACTCCCCGCCGTTAACAGGAATTCACTCCTACCAACATTTCTGAAGACTTAGATACGAACTCGACCTCAGATTCTGAAACGGAGAAGAACTACTTATAACTTTCGAGGACGAAGCCCCTGAAACTCACGACTTTGTTGAATTTTATTCAATGATGCAGCGTGCGATAGAAATTCGCGTTGAGCAAGAAGCTCGTGGCAACATATTTTTGAATAATTCATTGAAAGTATTGTTAGTAATCGAACTTTAGTGGAAGAAATCCAACAGCGTGACAATAGTCGCACAATATGGGCTCGTAGAAGAAAGACATCCGACAATAAAATCTATAACCAGTAATTTTTCAAAACCCATAATCTATCAAAAGCCTTTGAAATTTTGATCACCGAAGAGTATATGTCTTGACTGAAGCTAAATAGTCTTATTCCAATTCACTGATATTTAAGAGCCCCTGTTTGGACTGCTTTTCAAATGCTTATGGTTGTTAAATGAGGGAGATTATTTACATATTGTCCGATGCCCATAGTAAAATCAAAAATATAATCGAAACCGATTTTCAAATTTGAAAACCGCTATTCGAGTCATTAAACAAATTGGGCTTAGTTTGGGTGAAAGACATTGATAAATAAATTTAGTCGATTTTTATCACCAATATTTTAGGGGTTTACTACTTCCCCCCAAAAATTGTCCTTCAATTTAATCTTAAATAATAATTAGAGGTTGTCTCCACACAATTTTTAACTGAATTATAGATAGAAAATTTCGAGCTAAATGAATACGGGAGCTAAATATTTTATCTTTTTTATGACGAACAATAAGTAAGCAAATATAAATCGATGATCTTCAGTAGTAAACAAATATTTCATTCGACAAATTCCATAGAGGAATCAACAATCGTGTGACCGCTGGGATTGGAGTTAAGGCAGCCTTCACTCTGAGAAACTGCGCTAGAAATTGGTTGAGAGCACGGTTGAAGACTAATTTTAGGGATCATAGTAGGTAAATTAGGACTGTTGCAGACTGGGACCTGTGTTTGATGCCAATTATAGTTGTATAGACCATGAGGGCCAGAATAACCATAGATAGGGCTATTTTGATATTGAGAGTTCGGAAAAGGAGATACCTGAACTGGAGAGCCGTAAGAATAAGTATATGGAGAGCTAGGAGTTATCCAGTATTGTCCTCGGGGATCCAAATAATATGAGTTGGCATAGCCACTAGGTGCATAACCAAAACTTCCAAATTGTGACTGGCAAGCAGGAAAAGGGGCCAAAAAGGGTACAGAATTATTCAGATTTTGAAGAGCCATGGCAGAATTTTGATATGTGCTGGTAATATTGTGGCCCTGCGGTCGAGTTATTTGGTGACGATATCGAGCCCGAGCTCGTGCGGTCTCACTATCCTTTTGACTTACTCGAATAGTTCTCCCTCGAAGCAAAGAACAGTTCTAGAAATGAGTTAATATGTAAACAAGGCGGTCATTTTGTAGCTTACCAACTCAGTGATCGCTGTATTAACGCTTGATTGGGAAGTAAATTGAACGAATGCAAAGCAATGCTTTGAGAAGGCTTTTAAATTTTTAGTTTAAAGTTTACTAAAGTGGAGTTTAGCCTCAAAAAATACTTACGATCAAAATTGCTCTCGTTTTTGTAAGTAGTAATATTTATAATATCGCCATACTTTGAAAAAATATCCTTGACTTCGAGATCGTTGATCTCTGAAGGCAGGTTTCCAACAAAGATAGAGCACCGGTCGACTTCGTACGTATCTAAATACGCTCGATGAGTCGGGTCAGATTGGCCACGATCATGTTGTGATGCGCCCAAATGAAACAAGCGAATCATATTATATATAGCATGGTTTCTAAAAGCCTTTTAGGTGTTAGTTAAAATTATATAGTACTCGAATAAAGTAATTGATTTTAAATTTCGTAATTAAATGCACAAGATTGAGTAAAATTTATATACCTGACAAGCATTTTTCCCGTTTTCAAACATATCAAAATTGACCACTACACCCTCACCAAGGTTATTTGATGCCATCTCGGTTTGAGTTGCAGGTCGACATTCTGTAAGTTTTCCGAAATTACAAAGCAATTTTTTAACTTCATCGGGTGTAACTGTTGAGCCGTATTTACGCTCGAAGAAAAATAAACCTATTTTGGCAGTTAAAATATATTTCAGTAACTATTTTCATGAGCTCTGAGCTCACGGTGGGCTTTTGCCTTCTCGCAGCGACATGGTCGACCTTTGATTAGAATCCCACGGCCGTTTTTAATCGCCAGCTCGGCATTTTCGTCATTCTAAGTTTCTTCAGCTAGGTTGTTAAAGAAGTATTGGTATTTCGACGTACGGTATATTGACAAAATGCGAAAGGCATATGTTTAGCATCGCGACGAATTTTGACGAAGACTGTACCGAATTTTCTGAAGACTTCGAGTACAGCTGCTACAAGAGCTTCATCATTCTCTGATTGAAGAAGACTTAAATTATTCATCAGGATTTTTTTACTCATTATGAAATGGTTATAAGATCTTACTTTGCAACAAAAACACAACTTGATGGTGGATAAATTGCTTGCGCGTCTTGAGGGTTAACAGGCAATGTATCTGAATCATTAACACTACTTGCCGGTGAAACAAAATTTTGGCTAAATTTACCATGCTGAGTGCTTCGATTAGTTTGAATAGCTAGTTGAGAAGTTGATAAAGAGGTAGAGTTTCCAGTGCTAGATCCTGAATTCCAATCTTCAATATTTGAAGAACATTTCGTAACCTTTCTAGTAGTGCGTTGATCAAAGCCTTGCGATTGAGATATAGTAGTCGTGCAATTTGTAGTGAATGGATCATCAGATTGAATACTGTTACGAATGAAAGTAGGGGAGTAACTAGAATGTTAAGTTTTGATTAAAAAACCAGCACAAGACATACTCTTCAATTGATTTCGACTTAGTACTTATTTTGAGCTTACTTAATTTTCTCAAAAGAATGCCTTCTAGTATTAAAAATTAGTGATAATTTACTAATAATACTTAAAAGTATTGAAATAAAACCTCTCAAAATTGTCGTCTTTGAATTGATTCATATTTAGGGAATACAATAATATAAAACATTGAATTTAAAGATATTTCTGGAGACTAACCATTATTCGGTGTCCGAGGAGTCTCACAATCATAATTACTTACAATGCTAGATCCGTATGTACTAGCAGGACTAGATTCACAGCAGATACCATGGCCATGGCCAGGGCTAGTAATAGATTGTGATGGTAAGGATGCATTAGTTAATGTCGACATCATGTAGTCGAAATTGATTAATCTTAAGGAAGTATTAGATAAAGCGCTGAAATAACGAGCGTGTAGTTTTTAAGGTCCATGAAAAGATTTATGAACTCGAATGTGGTAGAGAAGAGAAGAACAGCAAAAGGGGGTAATAAGCAACTAAGCGAATTTAAAAAATAGACGAGTGCGAGTGGCCTTGAATATAGGCCCTTCGAATTCGAATATATGATGCAGAGCAAGGGCTTCATTGACTCAGACCTGGCCAGTGTAGGTCTCTATAGAAGATTCTATATACTTTTTCAAAAATAAGCTTTGTCATATGAATTTCAATTTATTTTTTCTGCAATAAGCAGGGTAAAAGCTCTAGACTTAATTCAAGGAAAGAAATACAGATGCAAGGGGCAAAACCCAAATTTGATGTAGAGTAATATATTTAGAGCGAAAAATACAATTAACGCATCTTTTTTGGAAAAGACTGAATTGTATAAATAGAACGTCGCATTCATACATACGCATAGAAAATAAAATATTTTTATTCCCCCCTTTTCTATCATATATTCGAATTAATAATGTCATCCGTACACCCAACCAAATATAGCCATGCTTCATGGTAGCTGATCATAGATAGATAATATTAAAACACCAGGTCTGATTATAATTGGAAAATCGGACAATAAGTTAGTGGAATCAAATTTTAGCCAAGAGCACTTGCAATTTTTAAGATGTATTTATATATATTCAAAGATAGCGAATTAATCTTCTTCAAAAATCTTTGGATAATTTTGATAATAACTGAATTGAAACTATTCGATATTACATTAAATGGACAGCGCTAGCAGTCAACAATTCATATCGTTTATATTTACACAGGGAATTATTAGACTAATACCATGATACTTCATGTACTTTCAGCTATGGAGTTTCTTCGAATAAAATAAATGAATATGGTATAGTATGCAAAGAAAGCGTATTTATCTGCCTTGGTATTCATGTTTAATTTAATTTCGAAAGAAAAAAAATCAGCAAATACGCTTAGTGAGTTGAGTTCAGAAGAAATGTAAGTTTCCGTGTTTTTTAAAGACTTGAAGATCTGAGTGAGAACTGAGAACTAAAATGCGAGAAAAGTTAGTGATAGTATTTCAACATAGATACCTACGATTGGGGATAGTAAATTTAGTGCTTAACAGATGTCAAAGTCTCCAAATAATTAATATATAAGCCTTTATATTTTCAGTTGTTATCCCCCAAGGACTGTTCGTTAATTTCTTCTAGTAATTGCATTTTATATGGACCTCTAGTCTAATTGCATCGAGGGCATTATTGAGCGAAAGACTCTACTATTAGAATCCTGCCCCAGTGTGGCGTTATTTATCTGATCTCAATTTTCTTCTTTCTTTCACTTCAACTCTCTTGGTAATACTATAGGTAAATTAGTAAGCACTGATGAAAATAATAAAAGGGTAGATTGACATTTATGCTAGCCTCGACCACGTCTTTGTACCAGGAAATTCTCACAACACACTTTTTGTGAAGTTTGGTCAGATTTATAGAGATGACGTTCTCTTAATAGTTCTACTTATTCCGGATCTCGTTACGACGGATCTCATGATTGACCTCAGGTACAAGTTACTAGTTAACTCAAGCTCTATCATTTAGATTTTCAAAATGGTATCAATGTCTTGGTCGAGTTTTAATAAACAATAATGATGAATATTTGTCTTTAACTAGCAGGCTTTTTCCTAAGCATGCTCGAATATTTCGCGGAAATTAAGCAACCCCTCTGTAACTTATATGGCACATAAGCAGGGACTGGCCTGCTATGATGAAGATATTAATTTTTGAATCTGAAGGAGTCTATGTAAAGTTGAACCATAGGTTTGCTGCATTAATTTTGCTAACATTGGATGACTTATTTTGTGACAAAGCTTTTACCGATCTCATACTTCAGCAACTAAAATAAATGACTATTGCACGGCTCAGAATAAATGGAGCTTATGTTGGACATCCATCAAGTTAAATGTTGTGCGAGTAAAATGTGCCTTTAAATCTGAGGGTAAGCCCTTTAACAACAGAGGTAAAATTATATCTCAAATGCAAGTGCTTTTTTTACTAGAATCTTATAAGTTTCTCTTTCCACAGTAGTCAGCTCTTTCGAAATAAAACTGTATATCTTTGATACAATAGACCTAAGCCCAGAAATTTCTTGATAATAAATATCTCCTGAATTAAATGAAAAACAGCGTTCGGTTGTGTGAGAATCTCACTATACATGGGACTCCAAATATAGGAGTTACCCTACCTGGAAGGTTGCGAGGAGTTTTTCTTTAATTTTGCCAGAACGCTCATGTTCAGGTATTATGTTGCGGGTTTATTGGACTCCAGAGACTTTATCAAATAAAGTTCTGTCCAGAATAATAAATAAAAACAGACTAATAAATTTATAGCAATTATTTGCCGGAGTTTCAGAAGCAGTAGGTTAAAATTGTTTTCAATTCCACCAGAGAGACGAGTCCTTTTGTAGATTTTTGGAGAAACGAGGCTTTTGCCTATCATCTTCCTCATCGCTCTTCCATACTTCTATCCAGTACCAAAAACTGTTTTCAGCTTGATAATCAATCCTATGATTGGATTTTTTGTCTGTGAATTTTTTCCTCGTTCGCTACAAACGCCATAAGTTCCTAATGGAGAATGAATCAATGACGATTAGAGCTCGTGATATCCCGCATATTTACAACAGAGAAGTATAGTTGAGAAAAAATGCGTAATTACAATGGTAGAATTGTAAAATGCGGAAGGGGGGATAGTATCACGACTCGCTATGGTTAACAAACTAACTGTTCAGAGCCAACCCGAGAAAATTAATCTTCCTAAGACATTAAAAAAGTCTTGAGGTAAAATATTTATATATATTTATTAGTAAGTAATTGTTTAAAATATAAAATTTGTTGTGAAACTTGGAGAGTTGAAAGTATCAGTTCTTACTGTCCTCAAATGTGAATCTTCGCTATACACTTCGACCAAATCGCTGTGCGTTAAGCTTTTTATAGAATTCTGCCGAACTTCCAGTGAAATCCCCTGTGATGTAACATGGGTATATCCAATAATTTAGCTGCGGTTTGGTTTGTCTGTCTCTTTCTTGCCACAACATGGGTTAAGATTTTTTGAAGCACGCATCAGGTGATAAGTCTCGCTTTGATTTTATAACGAGGAGCTGGCTAACCACTAGTGACTCCATACTGGAAATTAGTGAGCGGAAAACAAAACACTAAACACGACAATGAAATTCACACAGAAGCTTGCTGCCAAAGGTTTCTGGGGGAGAAGCCTTGATGAATTTAAAAGATGGTCCACTATGGGTAATAAATAACAGTAACCTTCGTGGCTGACAAGTCGATGTCACGAGTCGAATGGGTGCTAACTAAGCTTCAAGTCTTGAATTCAGAGGGGATGCGTGTGCCGACCAAGCCATATATCTTAGCTTCTTTCGAAAAGCCAGAATTTATTAGTGACTGTAAGATCATGTCAGACCGGGATATTGGCGGGTTTTCCACATCGAGCTTAGACTGGATACCACCTTACATAAGTTCAAATCCGACTCCGGCTGACAATCAATGCGGTCATGCACAGTTTCATGGAAATATCTCGATTCAGTTACCTGCTAATAGACCAGATGTACAACGGACTGGTTTTGCTGCCTGGCGGACAAAAGATAGAGGATACACAATATTTGGCAAGTCACTATGGGATATTGACCCTTATACATTTTTAGCTCTTAGGATAAAGAGTGATGGTCGGAAGTATTTTGTAAACCTACAAACTGAGAGTATTGTACAGACCGATATACACCAACATAGACTCTACGCTAAGAGACCAGGAGAGTGGGAAACGGTGTTGATACCATGGTCCGAATTTGTGAGGACGAATCATGGCGTTGTTGTAGAACCTCAACGAGAGATACTCAGACAGTCGTTGAGAACAATAGGAATTGGCTTGACTGATCGAGTACCGGGGTGCTTTAAGCTCTGTATTGAGAAAATGTGGGCAACAAATAATCTTGACGTTGAAAGCGTTTCTCAGGTCTCAAGTACCGATAAACTTCATCTCAAAACAAAATATGGTAATCATATCAGTTGGATCGAAAAAAATGAGAATAAAAACCTGACACCATAGATTGAACGTTTTGTTTTTCATTACAGGCTCTAGTATAATGCCTTACAAAATAATAGATATTGGAAATTTACTTACCAGAACATAGTTAGACGCCGACACCACACTAGATATCTGGACTCGGCAGGCATTATACCCGAAAGTGTGTCCTATTAGTTTACACCATTAAAATAGCTGGAGCTGTCAGATGCAGAATAATTTCTAACACTACTTCCGCCACAAAAATCCTTAATGTCTCGTCAATCATTATATTTATCCAGATCTGGTATTCAGCAAATATCTGAAGTGCCAATAGGTCCCTCATTCATAGATTTTGGTTAGCTACCTATAGCTTATGTTGGCTAGTATAAGCTCGCGACTACAATTAGTATCTATTGAGGCGTATCATCTGTCGCCCGGCATCACCTGATGCCCACCCTAAAACAAAACTTACAATCACGAATTACAAGTATTTCAACTATTCACGATAGCTCAAATTTTTAATTTTCTTGGTGTTAAATTTTTATGGATGTAATTATGAATACTCTCTATTAATAATTTTTTATAAAAGGTTGGTTGCGCAACCTGTTCGTGATTTTTCTAACGCGGGTGCTCTCTGGAGATGAAGGGTCTCAATAACACCTCAACACTTTAAATATGATTTTGGTTGATACTATAGTTCTAATATAGCTACGAGAATATACCCTTAATTTTTTTTATAAATTTTACCCGTTATCTATCGTTTTACAATTAATCGAGCGGCTTTCTGAGAAGTTTAGATAGTAACTCAGCTCTTTCTCTCTCCTTCAGTAATCTAATTTTCACTTAAGCTGCACGTCGTTACTTCAGTTCTCTGGGTTTAAGCCACTTTAATCCTTACTTTCGCTGCTTATTAGTAAGCTTCTGGGTCTGTACTAGCCGTTCTCTGGGCTCTTTCTATTATGCCTCCTTGCATGTTTCTTAACCTATCTTGATGAGCTGAAAAACATACCGCCTTGCTAGCTCTCAGGCGACGTAAAGGGTAATTCTTACCACTGTGTCTATGCATCTTTTTCAATAGAAAGAGCTACTTCTTAGCCTTAAGCTTGCTTACCAAGAAGACTGTTTTGGGTAGCGGGTTTAAGAAAGTGCTGACTAGGTCTATGAACTTGTGAGTTAGTCCTGCATTAAGTGCTCAACTTTAAGCTAATACGAAGTTGGTAGCTTAAAACTATCATGTCGATCATAAGCACCTAAAACAATCGATTTGAAATTGCATTTCCTCAATACCCTTTCAATGTTAAACTGCTATAAACTAATAGCTTCCAAGACAATAAGAATAGCTTTTTTTGAAAAAAGGGTCTCCAATAAACTACTTAAAAGTGACCAGAACTCTATCTGTGAGGTAAAGCCATAGCCAAAAGGATGCTTCCAGATATCATTCGACAATAGAGGCTTAAATATATAAAGACTATGCGGCTACATTGTGTGAGTTCAGTGAGGCAGCTTTAAAGGCAGAATTCTATGAGTATGATAGCACTCAATAACTTCCGTATCACTTAGGAGCTTGCTTAGCGTGGTGTATCACTTGCCCTAACATCTATATTACTTAGCCGGACACATTTGTACCGATTACGAATGGATATCCCAGCTAACATATCCACAACAGACCAACCAATTAAAATCGATCGAGATCTGAATCTGTGAGTAGTTTCATATACTTATAATAAGTTTTTATATCGTTACCAATTTTGATGTAGTAGCTAAAAGATCGCAAAATAGGTTCGCTGTGAACCGGCTCCTCGACCCCATTCCTTATTTCACAAGGTGACCGCTTCACAATTTACTGTTCTTGAACAATAGCTTGAGAATCTTCAATATTAAGCTCTTCTCCGTGCTTTATGAGTGGGTTATTGACCCTTTGACGTCTGGAAAGTGCAATAATTCCAGCCTAAAGTGTAATGAGACGAGTGCGATCGGTCACAGTATGAAAGCAGTGCCACAATAAAGAATTTATAATTTTCTATTAATCTCTAAAGTACAAACCAAAACCCCCTTATATACCATTTTATCAGGACCTATTTCATAATGGCAGTCAAGAAAGTATTTTCTTCAATAAGTCCTTCCTTCCTTTAATATTAGAATATTAGACATATTTACCTTCCCGTAATGAAGCGATAAGATGCACAAAGAGAATTAGACAACTTGACAAAATGGGCACGTAAAAATGGCGTATTATTTGACGAAACGAAGTCTGAGATTGTCCTGTTTCCTGTTGGAAAGAAAGGAGAATTGTTTGGATAATTGGTAAGTGGAAGCATATTCGAAACGACCGATCAACTCCGCTGACTGGAGGTTTTTTTTTTTCAAATTCAATTAGAGTTCTAACCCGCTACGGATACGCCACTAAATGTGCTGACTAAATAGAAAATAAAGAAATTTACTTTAACATCCACTTATTTCCTTTTCCTGTAATGTCTCCAATCTACTCATAACATATCATTTTTTCTCGCCTATCAAACTTGAAAGGCATTCCATCTCCTTCTATGGGTAGTATAGTATAATCTTCATTTACTCCTGTGCGATCTCTATATATCCCTCCTCTCCTTAATCTACCATTTATAATTCTACTACCCCCTATATTTGTTCCTCTTCTGAATCTAAATTCTCTATTCCCAAGTTTTGTCTCCTCTCTTTTTCTACTCGTTCTTTCTCTTCCGTATAAACATGTCCTAAGCCTATGTGAGAAACTGAAATCGTTATAATTGCCATGTACAGAGGCTTTGGGGTTGA
>MCFK01002231.1:530-12228 GCA_003610855.1 Erysiphe neolycopersici | reverse complement strand
CTGTTGCATGAGCTCGATCATTAATCTTCCACAAGTTTCCAAAATCTAGTGGATGTTATCAGCATCTCTTCGCTCGGTGCCTAATTTTTCTTCGACGACAAGTTTTCAGATCCCAAGGATTAAGAATTCCCAGTTAGGTAATGGGCAGTCAATTTCTCAACGCCCTTGAGTCGGCGCCTTTTAAGGCTGACAATGGCTGAACTATTAGAATCCTTGGTATGAACTAACCTAGTAACTTTTTTGATAAGCAGAAAGCGCCAAAAGCATGTAGGTATTGGTGTTGCTTATTCTTAAACAGTTGACTCACCCCCGAATCCATCAATTAGGGTTTTGATCACCGGATTCTCTCATGCTTCTTTCTACCTTTCTTACTCCAGTTACCTTTTAAACCCACTTGATTTTGGTGCCTTTATACTATTCGTTATTGGCTATTGTCAAGGGTTCAACGAGCCAATTCGACGAATTGAAATTAGACCCTCTATTAGTAAGGAGGAGGTTTGTATTCTTTGACGTATTCTAGTCGCCCTGTCAGAAAACCCAGACAGCCTATAATACTACCTCACCTTCGAAGATAGCTGACTCTAGAGATTTGATTTCAAGGAACTTTTTACTATCTTCCTAGCCCAGAAGCGGCCTGCTGAGGGTCTATCTAATAGGTCTGACGTTCTCACCAACACTTGCTCAAAGAGACTACTCACTTTTGTCAATGGTATAATCAATGAAGCAAACATTGATACACATAAGGAAAGAAAATCCTTATATATCTCGCGACTAGTTACTTAGATGTCTCAGAAGACCTTGTTATATCTCAGTACCAAGTGACCCAACTTCGTCCAAATAGTTTTTAAAAGATTAAAAGATCACAACATAAGTATTCCATGGGATTCCTACACTTTCAAGACCCATCTGGTGCCCTTGAGTTCACTTCCTAATAGATGCACCTCTTTCGAGGTTAATAAAAAAGTATTAAAATCTTTATAGGCTCGTAATATTATTAACATCGCCTTTCATATTTGGCTTTATCCTTGAGAGGGGAGTAACGTTAAATATAAACCTGGATCTATGTGATTGGCACATCAACAAGGAGCAAGCAAATTGAGTTTAATTTTGCCATTTGTCATGGTATAACTGAGGTTTTTTCTTAAACATCTTCGCTTAGAGGTTACAGTTGGGCCTCTTGATCTGAATTTGACCTCACTCTGTGGATAGAGCGTTACGCCAGTTGACTCACAATCACTTTAATAGGTTAAAGATGAGGGTAGATTATTACATAGAGAGCGAGAGCATTTAGCAATTCCCTAGTTGGTTGATGCGATTGGGTGGCGCAAACTGTAATGATAAATTTTCATCCCTGCCATATGATATGTGCTTTACAATAGAACTTTGGAGTGTCAATAATGAGATCCGATGTCGTGCAACTCGAACTTTTGTATGAATACATACACAAAGATAAAAATATCATGAACTACTCGGAGTCATATTTCACGAGTGATCAAAGATATTCTTATTGATCTATGACCAATCAAAACTTTGGGCAGGGAATGGTCCAAATATGATCTCGCCGTTTTTAAGGCCAAAACAGAGACAAATAAAAAAGTTGCGAACGGCCCACTGTATTATAGCTTTGCACCTGCCAGTTTCAAACTTTCCATAAAATTGGGCAATTTCTGTTTTTATGCCATGAAGTCAAGAAAACGATTCTAAATTTTGTCACAGAGGAAAGAAAAATCAACATCGTCAGAAATCATAAATATGACAATACAGTCAGTCTGCGTTGCAATCCTACAAATCTCATGTGCTCGTACGACTACTTTAAATCAGATGTATCTCAGTTTCTTCTAAAATTCATAAGGCCTCGTCATTTTTTGGATTTAAGAATAAAAACAGATCTCTCACTTTATCCTACGAACTAGGTCGTCACATCTACCCCGCAGGGGAGAATTGATTAACATGAAACTTCTTTCATGTTTGTGGTCGCTGAACTATTAAAATTGGCTCTAATGGAAGCCATTTACCAATCAACTCCTTCTGGAGCACAATATCGTTATGAGCTAAACCCTTTCAAACAACTGCTCTGAAAACTTTCTCACATTTCTTGAACCTCATTTTTTGTAGTGAGAAATACATTATGCAAGAATTTTTATCAACTTAGATATTCGTTCCGTTCATATTCTGACAGACTAGTCTCTTCACATGTCGTGTATCGCAAAATTTCGTCGAATATTGTCTAGAGGCGCTCTGAAGGGTAAATGAGACGCTAGTGAATGATTTCAGCGTCATGTGGAGAAGATTACAAGAGTCCGCTTGAGGCTTTTCAATGGTTAATGCGTCTCTGAGCATTAAAAGATTTTACTGCTATTCCAATCCTGTGGAAACTATCCAACACAAGGAAATAAATATGGGATAAAATATGTTGCCAGAATTTTTCCTTGAATATTTTCAAATCTAAAAATCGATGCTATAGAACTCCCAGTTGGCTTATGATGATGATGATGGTCTCCGTCATCTACTTCATATTATTTGCTGCGTGAATGGCAGCACGCTGCATATGATATTTTTGAAAATCAGGCCACTCAGTTATCCTCACAGAGAAGTAATTACCGAAAATTCGATATCATCTCGTTTCGAGTTGGCCATATTACTTATAGGGAATCTGCCTTGTTAGGCAAGTGTACTCTATATCATCGGTATCACCAATATGCTGAATTTTTCAGATTTGGCATTGACACTAATTGAAATCCTGGTCTTTTCGTTTCTGTCATTGTCAATTAACTCTAAATAGTTGATAAACTGAGAAAACCTAATAATATTTGGTCGATCAATTTAAGTAAATGCTTTGAGAACCATATGGCCAATACCTTTTATCAAGTTGAATATTTTCCACGCCTCAATAACCGGGCAGATCATAATAATTTTCAAAAAGTAGGTAGAAATTATTAAATTCTATCTTCACTGACTCTTTTATCTTGGCTAGAGAAAATTCAAAAGTACCCCATCTAGCTTCTTAACTTGGGATGTATCATCAGATCTAACGAACTGCCCATCCTTTTTGGGCTCTAACTCTATCAATACCATGCAACTATCTCCATCTACACGACTATTTCCAAATTTTGATGTTTCAACTACTAGTGGTAATGGTATATCTTCAGGTATCTCCTCTTACATACCAAAGGTTTCTCTAGATACGTTTAATCTTGGGGTATTTGAAGATTGGATATGTTGGGAAAATCAAAGCAACCGGGCGCCTTCTTTATCACCAACTAAAACTATTAATACAACTGTTACAACGCCACCAGAAATCTATTTCAAATCTGAAGCATCGCAATCTCCTATTTTGAGCTCTCTGGGCTTGGGGAATGCAAAAAAACCGAGCTTAAATGACAGCCATTGCATTTTAGGAGAAGGACATATGGAAAATGCTATTAGTTTCGATGAAGAAGACGTTCATTCACAAAGCTCCTATCAAAAACTCCCTCGAAGCTTTACTAGCTCAAGACCACTTCTCAATGATCAAAAAGAGGAGTACTCATTTCAATATTTTCGCTCCTCAGAATCGCCTCTAAACCTTATTGATGAAGAAAGGTCCGATATCAATAATGGTGATGACAAAATAAATATACCCTCAAAATTAATAGACGTAAGTACTGTAGGATGTAATTCACTGTCAGATCTTCCATTTACTCCTCAAGGACAGCATTCGTGTCCTCCGAATTTAACAGATAATGGTAGCGAAAAGCACGAAAAAGAAAAATCTACAATTGAAGAAACTCAGATTAAGTTTCAGAATACAGAGTATTTCGATATTGAATCAAATATGGGTGAAGAGACTTGTTTGTTTTCTTCGTCGTACTCATTTCAAACATATACTGGCCCAAACCCCCAAAAGTCAAAGCCTGTGCGCTCTATACCTCGAAAACGAAAATCTCATGATTTCCATAATACAAAAAAAGGAAGCCCAAATACAGGAAATTCAGCTTGGAATTTATGTTCTAGTAGAAATCCCGATGAAATTAAAGAGATTCAAGTCAACGGGATCGTGCATAGTGATGGGAGGACCAAACCCCCCAAGAAAACGGCACACAACATGATTGAGAAGCGTTACAGAACTAATCTAAATGATAAAATTGCCGCACTAAGAGATGCAGTGCCAAGTCTAAGAGTTGCTGTAAAATGTGACCTTAGTTTTGTTCAAGAAGGCAATAAAAACGAGCACATAGATAAAAAAAACGAACAGAAAAAAGATGAGCAATGTGGTAATTCACTAAGGAATGGTACTTTAAAGGGTGAAATAAACGAGGAGCAAGACTTGCCTGTGGTTCATAAGTTGAACAAGGTATTATTTTTTTTTTATATTATTATTTTTGTTTGTTATTTCCCACTTGGAGAAATTTTACTCACTATATATTAGGCAACTATTCTTACTAAGGCAGCGGAATACATTGCATTTCTCGAAAAGCGAAATCATAAACTCTTATCTGAGAATTCTGCACTTGAGACTCGTATAAATGCTTTTGAGATACTAAAATTATCGCCCAAAAGTAAAGAAATTTGAAGAGAACCATGTATGTGGAAAGAAGCTATCAGGTTACAATGTGATCTTATTGATTTATATATTTTCAAATTTAAGCTACTTACTTTAAATTAATGTTAAGCTTTTATCTGCGATGATTTGATATCATAAGACTTTCTAACAAAGTTTTGATTCGCTCTTCCAATGGCGTTTTGAGAAAGATAGGTTGCTTAATTTACATTAAATGCGTCTTTAGCCTCATGTTTCTTAAACTAAACCTCATCCTTCCCCTCCTTAGGCCTCTTTTTTTTTCCCTTTCTGTAAGTAAATTTTTTTTTTTACTTTTTCCAGAGCTCGATTGATCCGAAGAGAGGAATAATAAAATAACATAAAATAGATCCTTTAAATCAGAGGTCAGGGTCTAAATAATGTTTTTAAAAAAAATAGAGAAGTATGTCCCCAAATCATGAATAATAAAACACTGAGAAAAAAAGAAAAGAAAAAAAAAATAATCCCGTTTCCTATCTTTATTTTCATTGGTTCCATGTCGCCATAGTATGGAAATTAAAGATTTCTCTTGAATTAGAACAGAACTTGCTAGTAAGTAAGTTTGTATTTAAATATCATTAGTAAGATGCAAACATAAACACATTTTTGATACGTGATAAAAGGATGAGTAGTTAGTTGTAAAGAAGCCGAGAAATTTTTGGGAATATCAATTAAGAGCCCCCCCCCTCTAATTAGTCACGTAGATTGCGAGAGGAAAAATTAACGGGGGTTTTTGTTTGCGATGAATCTATCTAGAAATGAATATGAGTCTGATACATTAAGCATGTGTGTACTACATGTATTTTTTTTTTCTTTTTTCTATTGAGACTTTTGAGTTGATGCCAGAATTTAATCGAAAGCTCCTTCAATTTTTTTTTTTTTTTTGTTTATTCTATATCGGGATCGGGTTCCATAACAATTGCCGACGATCGATAACACAGACGCAGGATTTGGTAAAGATGATTATTTGTTATGCGATATTCTCAAAAAAATAACCACTAAAACTCATTTCTAAAGAGACTCGAATAAATCAAATCTAAAGAGGCTTTTTTGAAGCCTGAAAAAAAAAAAAAATTATATTAAAAATATTTTATCAAGTCGCAGTCAGACTCTACAATACACCTGAAATGATATTTCATAATATAATGAAGGACCGTACGAGTTGTCTCAATATCAGAGCCAATTATCATGAAATGAGTAAATTGGAGAAAAATGTTATTGCTGAATACATACTTGATATGTATCATAGAGGATTTGCGCCTTGTCTGGCTAGTAGTGTATGGAAAATATGGTGAATGATATCTTAGAATCAAGCGAAAGCAAACAATTACGCCTGAGGATACCAAAGCAGGACTTTGTGGTGTCAGATCACTGCTATATAATCCTAAGGTAGTCATCTCCAAAGCTAGACGTCAAGTTGCATGACCTCTAATACTAGATATTTCCTCTATTGATAACAAGGACTTTTGGATCTCCCAGAACGAACGCCCTTTAACCCAAATGAGGCTCTGTCTTAGTCACTCTTGGTTCGAAATAAAATTGTTGAATATCAAGGAAGCTCGCCCAGACTAATATTTCGGTCTGTCACAGCATTAGCTAAAGGCACAGAATTTCTAGTGCATAAGATAACACTTTTATCGACTGATGAAAAATTACTTCTAAGGAAGTTAGAAGTCTTTAGCAAACGTCGACGCGCCTATTAATAAGCTCGTGTCATTTCAAGGAGGAACACTTAGTATTGGGGATTTATTGAAAGCATTGACTCAAAACAATGTAGAGAAAATAAAACACTTCATGCGTGATAAAAGTAAGGCTTAAAGGGAGGAACGACCGACTGTACGAGCTCGTAGGATTTGCAAAAAGACAAACCAAAATTAATGCACATTGTATATAAATGTAAGTTTACATATTTAAATAAATTCTCAATAGTTTTATTTAAATGAAGATATTGTGTTTTGCAGTGGTAATTATGGAAAAGTGCGCCGATCGATAATAAACCACGTTGACTTGGGTCAGAGGTGGTCTAGAGCAATATAATATTCATTCTTATTTTTTATGGCATGTATTCAATTCTTGAATGTGCAGGTTTTATCTATTTTTTTCTTGCATCCTGTCACCAAAAAATGCTGCATCACTAGCGCTGAGGCACAGAGTCTTATAACCGCGTCGATTCTTAAACAGGAATTCAAACACTAGCATTATACTAAATTAATAAGTTCCAATTATGAGAAGAAAATGTCATTGTTATTCGAGAAACTTGCCTTATGTAGTTTCAAGTTGTAAAGCCTTAGTAAGGATTGAGAAACTTATTACTTTTCAATTTTTTGTTCGAAGTTTTTTGAGTGATAGGTATTTGGTTTAATATATAAGGGGTTCTGGACATTATTTATTACCTTGGATATTTTCCATTTAATGCCCTCGTAAATTCACATACAGCAAAGCCCATTTCGTAATGAGAGCAAAGCTCTAAAGAAGGGAGGAGTCTTTGAAAATATCCTGAAAGATAGTCTCAGAAAGTGACAGGTAAACCTTAGTTCCGTTTTCTCCCTTGTTTTGCGGTCATTTTTCTAAATGCCTCTATTCCACCAGCACCAATTGGCCTCGAAGATGGATCAAGACCTCTTGATGGATCAAATGTGCTTCTTGGCGCAACTGTGTAACTAGAGTTTGATCTCTCTATTCTAGCTCTATTGCTCCCAATAGGCTGAGCGAGAATACGTTCACGCTCAATCTCTCGCTGCGTAAGACGCGTACTTTGCGAGGAAGATACTTGAGATCCAGATAGGCCTGATGGACGAAGTGCGAGCTGTGCAGCACTGGAGTATTGTTAACTTTCAACCTTGTTAGAGTATATGCGAATTACTAACTGATGATCAAATTCCTTGGTTACGACCTGGCGTTTTCTATAATCATCACTTCGCTTCATAATAGGTCTTGACCATTCTCCGAGCAGTCTTTCGGCAGTTCTTTTGATCTCTATCTCTGGTTTTTTACTCTTTGTGTAGTATAATACGACTTTTCCGATACCACTACTCAGTAGAGCTTCTTTCTCGATTGGCAGTTTCGTTAGAGCTGAGAATATGTCTCTTTGTATATTATATGCAGGAAGACTACCGTCATTTAGAGGCTCTAGAAAAAATTTGACAGATTGTAGAAAATTAGTATCTGGATCTACAATTGAGTGTTGAACCGTATTTCGGTTTAAAAGGGCTATCACTTCTGGGAGCATCTTAAGTTTGTGTATTGCAGGCTGACTTCGTTCCCGAGCAGAATTATCAGCTTCGCAAGCCTGTTCCATTCGCAACTTTAACGCAGCAATTTCATCGTCAAAAGCTTCCTCAAGGTCCTTTTATAGTCAGTGCCAGTCACTTAATGATAAGGAAACTCACGACTTCATCTTTTTTTCTCCTTCTCTTACTTGGCTGTTTTAATGCCGCATCCATAGCTTTATCAAGAGCTCGGCGCCGTTTCTCATCAGGTGTTAAGTTCTCTTCGTTTTCAGGTGATTGGGGTCTTCGCTCTCTCGGCCTTTCTCCATCTTTTGACTCTCTATTATATCTGCCACTTTTAGATTTTCTTATTCTCTTTTCATTAAGAACGATTCCGTCGGGATCATCATCATTTTCTCGCCTTGACCTTTTCTTTCTTCCGCGCCTGGCTTCCTTAGGCTTTCTAGCAATCCCGTCTGTTCGTTTACGTTTACTAGCTTTCAAGCTTCGGGCAACGTCTTCATCTATATCAACGAGGGGGCGATCATCAAGAGCAACAGTAGTTGGATCAAACTCAGCAAACTCGGCTTCATCCACTTCAGAAAGTTCGGATTCATTGTCAGAGTGGCTGCTATCTGGATTTTTATCAAGCTCGAAATTAGAATTAGTTTTTTCTGGATCATTATTAGGTTCTCCAGGATTTGGTGAGACTGCTCTTGATTCTGTATCCGACATGGTGTAATTGTTGTTGGTTTAACTTCATAAAATAGTGTAGAAACACAAAATTACCAGGGCTATGTCTCTAGCTCGTGGATAAGTCCAAGTTCCATATTTGCCCGGTCATATTTGTTTACTTAGAAATCATCAGCGAACAATACAAACAACAATCCCGTCTATACAAAAATTTAAATTGGATAAACTAAACATGTTTCGCCATCTACCGTCACATAAAAGAACACATGAAAGTCCAATGGATTTTGAATGGCAGACTCATGCACCCACAGATCCAAAATCACCGTTCCCTCAATCCAAGTCTGGTCATAAGGGTAAGATAGATATATCTGTATTGTTGTTTTTCTAATGTGATTAGGCTAATAGGACAAGGTTTTGAGTCGAAACCTGCACCTTTCTCATTAATCAGCCAGTCACCAACCCCTCTTTCAAAATTTCGAAATCCTTCCTTTACGACACCTCGAAAGGCGTTAGAAACTGAAATTTTTTCAGAAACTTCAGGCATTGAGTCATCTCCAGGTGAGCAAGGTGACCTTGAAGAAACACCAGACCAATCAAAATCACCTCAGACTGCACCTTTAATTGTAAATAGCGGTACATTTAGACAGCCTATCTTTGGGAAGTACGGCACAGGCTTCTTGGGTTCCAGTCCAAGCCGAATAGATCAACGTCGGGGAAAATATGGCAAAACTATTGTCCAAAAAATGCGTAAAAGAAAACGGATAGATCGAGACTTTACTTATCAAAATTCCGAATCTGAGTCAGATGGCAATTTGAGGCCTAAGAATAGGAAAAGTAAAAACCCAAAGTTTCAAGTTGATAATACACAGTCAACCTACTTAGCAAGCTTTTTTAATTACATAGAGTCGCATCCGAATCTTCCTAATGTTCTTTCCTTTTATGCACAACTTACAGTCAATCTATTCATTGCAGGTCTAATGATATTCGGAATTTATACTTTCTGGACTACAGTAAGAGCAGATGTTGATAAAGCTTCAGAACAAGAGCGCTCTATAGCCCTGGCCCAAATAGCAAAGTGTGCACAAGATTTTGTGTTAAATGGTTGCGGAACTAAAGCCAGGCCACCAGTGATGGAGTTACCTTGTAATGAATTTGACCTCTGTATGAATCGAGATCCAAACAGCGTTGGCAGAGCACGTATTAGTGCGCATACATTTGCTCAAATATTCAATAGCTTTATTGAGCCAATAAGCTACAAAGCAATGGTATAACCAACAAATATGTCTTCAATTGGTGTTTTGCTAATACTTTGCTTTACTCCAGATCTTTATTGTTCTTATAGTTATTGTGACGATCGTTGTTAATAACATAGCGTTCGGCTTGTATCGTTCAAAGTCTCATACTCAACATTATCCTTTTTCTCAATCAAGTTCGCAAGGATTTCAGCCTTGGTTCTCACAGATGTCAACACACAACTTGGGTCATGATGTTTATGCCAACCAGGATTATCAAAATATTGGAACTAATCGAATCGACTGGAATAATGAAGAAAAATAATTTCTTAGTTGATATGATGACAGTCCATTAATCATATCAAGTCAATTTAATTTAATTTTCAAACATACCGAATTTACTATTAATACTTTATCCTATGTAACATACTGTTAGAAAATCTGTCCTAAACGACGCTAAAAGTTGAGGTCTTGTAACTCTTAGTGGCTTTGTTTGGTAAAATTTATCCAAAGCGAAACGAGTAATATTTATCATTTACAATCTTTATTGAACTCTTATGAGAAGGTTCAATCACCAAAGGAACATTATTTAACCTTACACTTCTGCCTTATTTCTATGATCCCCCAACTATTGTTGTTTCAGATATCGTGATAATTGGTGTAGTTAGATCTAGATTTAGAGATAGACTTATACTTATACTTAATTTACTCCTCAGATCTAAGAAGGCCTCAGCCTTAGCGTCTTATATTCCCTTATGAGATGGAAGATCAAATCATCATTACTTTTTGAAATATGCTTTTGGACATGCTCTACAATTGCTTGCAGCCGGATTTCAAAAATCTTGAAAACTGGCCGAGTACTAGTAATATTCGATTTTAAAACAACAGGTGTTCTTAAGTCGCCTGCACCATACTCGAGCTATCACTTTGTCATATTATTTCGCAAGAACAATGGAGGCAAGAACAAGGCTTCAATTCCCCCCTCATAAGCTTCAATAAGAGTTGAAATTATTCTCGTCATGCTGGTAAATTAAAGAATCCAAATCATTAAGATCTTAAAACTATTGTTGGCGCCACTAATACTCATCATCTTTTCCTTATCAAAATCTGATCGCATAACAAGACAACAACTTTACGTCACATAAAAGTTCCGAACGGTTAGTAAAGAGTCTCATCTATACTAAGTCAAAAAAATCCTTAAGTACGGTGTAGGACCTATTTAAAGATCGGTCAGAATGAGATTTTTATTTTATTCTTGCGAAGACCGCCCCAGCGCATTCAGTTTTTTCTTCATTTAAATTCTACTCTCATCCGCTCTTCTTCAGGCCTTTACTTCGGGTCACTTCTCTGTTTAATCTATGAGGACGAGGAACCCACGACCGAAAATTGTGAAGGCGAGAAATGGAAGAGTCGTTCTTGCTCTGAATATGTCACGCCTTTTCTTTCCTTCATTTATGACGTCCACATGCCATTATTTTTTAAGCGGGCGGCAGGTGAATCCCGTTTTTCTTGTCTGTAAATTCTGCCAGTGACCATATAATTGTTCCTGCATTAATTCTCTCTTTCTCATTGACACTTCTCCTACCTTAAAAAGGTTGCTAATTAAATATTTAATCTTCTTAATTTTACTCCTCGCTACCTTGGCCTTGGACGAAAAGTCTAAAAAGCTCATCTGGCCACTCGTAGTCCAGACTAATAATAGGGGAATTAAGTACAGTTCAGTGTACAATGTGCGTTGCCCAAATTTTATCGACCAGCTCAATTCTCCATTATATCTGCCAAACCCGAGGTCTAATGAGTTTTATGACACCGGGTCTGTAAAATATTACAGTTTAGCGGTAATAAAAACGGTCGGCTCATCAAGCATATCTCGACACCTACTCCTCCTTGCTACAAGCCGATAAAAGGATGTGCCCGAGGAAACCGAAGTATTTCACGGGCTTCCCTCCTGAAAATCAGGCAACAGGCTGCCCAAAATGCTCACAGGCTGTTCCGGGTAAGCAAAC
>MCFK01002221.1:0-15114 GCA_003610855.1 Erysiphe neolycopersici | reverse complement strand
GTATCCCTTATGTTACTTAGATGGAATGAATCGTAACACTGCAACTTTTTAGTAGATTAGTACTTGCCATCCCTTTAGCCTTGATCAATGGTTTTAGCAACTCTTGATAATAAAATATGAATATACTTATTTAACAATTTTATTACAGAAGCGAGTGCTCTCTCGAGGGGAAGTGTGTCCCGACCTAATCCTAATTTTTGGACGCAGCTAGAGGCTTCATCTACAGCTCTTGCGTATTCTTCGGCGATTTGCTCGCGTTCTGATATGTCTACGCGAGCATCGTCAAAAGCTTCTTCCGTAAACCTCGATACGTTCCCGTTAATTTTGTTGGATGAGGTTATATCCGCAGTTATGAGTGGGTCACCTGGACTGTATAAGGCTTCCGAGTTGTGTCATCTCTGCTGTGTAGATTCTACGTTTGTAAACCGTAGCTTTCGTGATCGTTGTGTGGGGGTGGACATTAGGGGGGAAAGGGGAGACGGCGCACGCGTTGGCGTCGTCGGTAGCGACATAGCGACATAGCGACATCGCTGTCGGTATCCGCCATTGTTCAAAGAGAGCGATCGGGGGCGTTTTCTGTAAATAGGGGTATGTGATTGGGATAACTATTTGTGGTAGGTGCTGATACTGTATATATATATTGAGAGTGCGTGGATAGAAAAGATATACACACACAGTCTTTGGATTTTACTATATCGAGTATATAGTTGAAATCACGAGACAATGTTTACCACATAACTTTCCAACTCATCTATTTTACCATCTTAAGAGTTAATAACCTCATTAATATGTAATATGATCCTTATCATAGTTAACAATTTTAAACATACGAAAATGCAGATAATTGTCGCGAGTCTCTTCAGTCTTTCCATAATCAAAACCCAAAACGTAACTTGCTCTGCGGGCCTCTCGCTTTGAAAAAAAAGAAGAAAAAAAAAGTATTGTAAACTCCTATGATTAGTAATCTACCAATATTAAGTTTGTATGGCTAAGGTTTTTTTATTTTGGATCATATAAGAGGTACTGTTTATATATGGTAGTATATCCTGATTTCGATAGAGGTTTTACACTTAGCTCTTTATCTAAAATCCTAATCCAAGATACTCCCTTGTTCATCATTCAGTCATTTTTAGATATCGTTTAAAGCCTTTAACATTACTAATCTCTTTGATATCTCCATTTTTAGACACGTTTCCCCCATAGATCATCTCACTATTCCATGAAGGAACGGAAAAACTGTAAATGATTCTCGACAACAATCCAATTAATCCAAAGAGGGATCTCTTGATGCACCTTGGTATATGATATTTAGCCTAAGCTGTACAAACTCCAGCAGACTTAGCTTCTATGAGTAAAAAAGGCCTATCATAGATGATATTCTGACCATGAGGCTATCCTAACTTTTTATGTATGCATGTGATACTATTAATCATGGAGATTATGGTACAAGCTTAACTTAGTAAGTTGTCTATCCGGTCATGAATCACTTTACTTTCGCATTAGTAGCAAAGCCTTTCTTAAAGGAAAGAGAAAAATATACAGATTCGCTTAGCATTATTTCGTTTCTTGCAATATTAATTACAAAAAACAAAATAACTCCAGTTAAAAAAGTAGGACCCTTAATCAGTAAGTTACAACACCTGAGACCTGAACAAGAGTATGTATGGGCTTATAAAATTTCTGTTTTCTTGTTCTCTGAGGGCTTACAAGTAAATAAAATAGATAAAAGAAGCTTATATTGGATAAAGTCTCGACTGTCTTTTCAAAACCAATGAAAATACTGGGTAGTGATATAACTCCAATATTATTGGCTGGAAAAATCACATTCTGGGCCCTGTCTGTCAACGACGAGGTATAATTTGGAGCATTTCCATAACAGATTAGTATGCTGAATTGTGTTGGTACAAATTTTTATTCTATATTGCTTCGTAACTTTTCATCCTATCTTTTATTTCATTTTCTCAACATTATGACCTCTCGACTTGTCCTTGTAATTGGAGATCTCCATATCCCTGATCGTGCTATTGATATACCAGCCAAAGTACCTATTGATTTCATACTTACACCTCTACATATTCGATAAATTTACATTCCGGTTTCCTAGATGACATAGAAAGTGGAATTTTCTTTATTTTCTTAGAATTTCTAATTTCTCACTTTTCCTACGCTTACATTTGTTTCTAATTTAATCGCCTGAACTAAAGCCTCGACTAATCATATATTTTGCCTTGGCTTTGGCATTCACAGTTTAAAAAATTATTGACGCCTGGCAAGATCGGTCAAACACTCTGTCTAGGCAATCTAACTGATAAGCCAACCTTCGAATACCTCCGTTCAATCGCACCAGACCTGAAGATTGTCAAGGGCCGTTACGATGTAGAAGCCACATCATTACCATTGTCGCAAGTAGTTACACATGGCTTATTACGTATCGGTTTCCTTGAAGGCTTTACTACTGTTGCTCCATCCGAGACGGATTTACTTCTAGCTGAGGCAAACAAACTCGATGTCGATGTACTCTGCTGGGGTGGCACTCATCGATTTGATGCCTATGAGCTAGAAAATAAGTTTTTTGTGAACCCTGGAAGTGCAACAGGTGCATTTCCGACAAGTTGGGTCAGCGAGAGTGAACAAGAGATGGTACCAAGCTTTTGCTTGATGGATGTGAGTGAAGACGAGCTACTATAGCTTGTGACTAATGAGTTAATCTAAACTGAATGGAGGAGATATATTCAATTTAAATAAATGGGCAATAAATTTTTACATACTGTCACTAATCCATGTCTATAATAGGTCCAAGGAATCGGTTTAACTTTATACGTGTACCAGTTAAGAAAAGATGAGAATGGGATAGAGAGTGTAAGTGTTGAAAAAATAACTTACACAAAAGCTGTGGACGGTTAGGAGGAATTCTTTCAGTCATCACACAAGAGAATCGGTCACAAAGATGGTTTAATTACATTTTGGCGCCAATATTGAGAATTTTAAGGCGTTTAAAATTGGTAATTTAATGTCAAAAAATCGCACGCAACTTGACTTATTTCACATTCAAAAATAAACACGATGAGAAAGTTAAGATACGAAGGCAATCGAAACAGATATTGTCTACCAAATTGCCCAAAAAAAAGAACTTGCTTTAACTGCATTCAAAATCAGGATATAGTTACACCCAACTTCTTCAAAAACATTACAGATATGCAAGTACCCTTCAAGATGGAATGAGAAATATGATTCCCCGGTTGCAACTAATTCGACATATTCGACTTGCAGTAAGTATACCAGACCATAAGTCTGGGCCCGAGCGAATATCTTAATTACAGAGGTACAGCCTTTAACTTTCCCTTCTCCACAATGAGAGCTCTCATTGTGGAGAAGGGAAAGTTAAAGGCTGTACCTCTGTACATCAAGAATGTACCCCACCAAGCAAAATAACCACAATTTAATTAATTTGTTTCCAATATTAGTAAAACAGAAGCTAAAAATATTTCATATCATGTAATAATTCATATGTATTTAGTATTAATATTTGGTGTGCTAACCCTTGGTAGCTACTACAGCATTACGTATGTCTGGTATGATTTATGGATGGAAAAGATGGATTGTCACATTCGGTATTCACGTGACTTTATTTCTCGGGCCTTGGCTTATCAGCATGAACTTTTAGTTTACCTTTTTTCATTTCGCAGCAATATTCAGTGAAAAAGAGCTTCAGTACGGCGTTGGAAATGAAATATTTCTTATTAAAAACCTTAGTAACCTAACTCCATACTCCTAAAGTAATCCATTGAAACTATATTTTGCCATGATATACACCTTTTTTTTAATCTCTATCTGATCATTAAACTTTTTCGCGTAGATACGCCCACTCTATTCTCTGAACTATTATCCGATGGCATTGTCTTTGAGTTTTGAGTTATATTTGCTTTCTGTGGATCAGATTTATCAATACTATTATTCGTAGAGACACCCCGTAATGTTGATCGTCGACCGCGGTTTGATAGACTGCGTAAGTTTGCTGCTGTAGGTACAGTGTCAGGTTTAAGTTCTAGAAAAGACCCAGAATTGTTGCTTTGAACTTCCTTCAAATTTGAGTCAGGTTCCAATAATTTATGTCCGCTCTCTAATTTTCCTATCTTCGACTCATCGTCCTCGGTATGTCTCAAAGATTCAGAATCATGCCGTTTTCGATTAGATGTAGATTTTGACGCTAGTGGGCAAGTTTTAGTTGAGTAGGAGACTTCTGTAATTATTGATTGGGCAGAATGATTATTTTTTTTCTCGTCCAAGGTTAGTAATGATATATCTTTTGTCATTGTGGATACAGATTCTTCGACTCCTCGGCATGACTCAAAATTAGGAAAATTAGATACATTATTTTTGTTGGTATCAAGGCAATTGTCATTATTTTTGATCAGCTGCCCTTCTGTAACCTCTTCAAAATTTCTAGATTGGCGACCTACTTGATCAACTCGATCTTTTATTACAGCGTCGGCTAATTCCTGTGTTGGTCGCCGCATCTTTTGTCGAAGATTGGGCTCAGCGTAACTTACACTTCCTCGTACGCGTCTACTAGGTCGACTTCCCTCGGTTTGTGGAGGATCATTATCTGTAAGAGGATGTGAATTATTCGGTGTATTGAATGACACGTCTGATGATATCGATGTCAGAGGCGATGGACATTTATTCGAGGTATTTATTTGATGAAGATTGGATTGTAGATCAGGCCTATGAATAATCTCCGTCGTCTCCAGAATGGGTTTTGATGGCTCTGTCATTGAATCTATCTGAATTACTTTCGCTCGGGTGCGCCTCTTCGATTTTACTAGTTTCTGATTCATGTTGGCAGCAAGTTTATTTTTATCTTCTTTCATGGAGAGTGACCTTTTTCTTGGTGATGCATTGATATTTTTTGGGGCTAGAGCTTTCCGTTCCAATTGAATCTGTTTATCTTGGGATAATTGAACACGAGGTGTTGGATCAAGACTGCCTTTTTCCTCTTTTTCATTTTCATTGTTCATCATTATCTCTGCTTCCATAGTAGATTTTTTGACCTCAAGGTTAGGAAGAGAATTTTCTCTCGCTTTCGCTGTCATAACTTCTTTTTCTCCATCCTTTTCTTCTTGAGCCTCTTCTTGAGTTTCTTCTTCATTGCGAGCGCTAATCTTTCTTTTTGTACCTTTACTTGGTGTTCCGATATCTTTTTTCATCTCAAATATTGTTATAGAATGATTAGACCGCTTAGCATCATATGATCCTAAGCTATCTTTTCTTCTTTTTCTTTGCTCTACTGTGACTGATAAAATTGGATCATGGGATGTGGGATTTTGTGCTTCGGATTCTTCTGGTCGGACTGGGAGGTTAATCTTGATTAGATCTATATCAACAAATTGTGATTTTGGCGGTGATTCAATTTCAGGTGATTCCGTGGAGAATAATTCAGTCGAGCTCAAGCAGTTGAGCAAATCTTGATCTCTAATTTTATTAGCTTTATTCTTTCAGCTCATAGTAGTTGAATCCAAACAAACCCTGAAGTACGCCTTTGGCTGTTTGTATCTTCAATAATAGGCGGAAGTCGTCCGCCGGGGCTCAGTTCCGCTTCGTCAGTTGTATATACGTTTCTCCACCTCTCTTCAGGAGTCAAAATCATATTTGTAGCTGTGATTTTATCGTATTTAGGAGATATTTTCGGCTCTGGGGCTTCTTGACCAAGATCGAATACCAGTGAGGAAATTTCGAGTAACTTTGATTCAAGTTGGGCTTTCAATCGAAGGGTTTGTTCCCCAATTCTTTGAATCTTCCTTTCCTCTTGATTAGACTGGAGTCGTAATATTGTTTCTCGTAGGCTAAGATTCTCAGAAAGTAACATAGAATTATCATTCTCGAGGTCTCGTATGCGCAGCGATTGTGTTGAATTTACCCGGGCAATATCTCGATTTTGTCTGATGAACTTACGCTTTACTTCAATATAATTAGTTATTTGTGAAAAATTGATCATTTTTCGTAAACTCACAAGATTCTAAGCCCCCAGGCGATACTGTGGGCTCATTCAGACGGGCCATCAAGACAAAGCAATGTGACCGATGTTTATTTATTGTGAATTATTTATGTAATTACTTGGTTTCAACACAGATACTCGGTCAGAGCTACTGTGATGTCAGTAAATTGGAAGACTTCGGATCCCTGAGTAAGCGTGTATTCAAAATCCAACCCCGTTGTTGTTAGGGTAATTGTGTTGTTTATTTAGTATTAACCAGGATACGGGCCGGCGCTAAAACTCTCTTCCCTAGCAACCGCCCTAGTGAATGTGCGTGACGCACCACAAAGTGATAGCTTGCGTTTCCTATTATTAGTGAAGTATGATACAACATGTCGAATAATTCGCGACTCTTACATTCTCATATGCGATATGGCTCAACTAATAGCAACTCAGTTTCTAGTGGGAAGTCTTCCATACTACACTCCCGCATCAATGAAAAAAAAGCTGAATTGGAAAATTTGAAACAACTTAGAGATCTTAGTGCGGCATTGGCGGAACAGATGCAAATTCTTGAGGAGAAGTTAGCTACACTGACTGATGGCACTGAAGGTATTAATTTTCGATTTCCTTTTAATGAATAGAGATCTTACTGACATTCACTTTAAGTTGTTGCAACTGTACTAGGAAACTGGCATAGTGTGCTACAAGCCATCAACTTAGCATCGCGTAAGTTTTACTCTCAAAATCTTCGCCGTAATTTTTTCGATCTTAGCTCAAGAATATGACCCAGAAAAGCTTCCGAAGCCCAATGAGGATCAATTGACGTCGATCAAATTGCCACCAAATGAAGTTCCTCTACCACAAACACTTGTCAGAATTCCAACGGAGCATGCCCCTAATTTAAACTAGTAATAAGACTAGAACTCAGCCCAATGTATAGTGGAAGTAGACGCCAGGAGCTCATCAAATGTGCTTTTATTCAGTATAGTAAACCCTTTATAAGAATATAGAAGAAAGGTGGTAAAGTTTTCTTAAAGATGGGTATTCATTCTACTTCAAGTTGATTACTAGAAAAATAAGAGCTAATCAACGCCTGAGTCTTCCTAGGAGGCCCCGAAGTCCTAATTGCGTGTTGTACTGCTCTGCACACTATTTACACCTTGTTATTTTTAGTTTAAGGTATTATGCCGTTATTAAGCTAGCCTAGTATCCATAATAAGCTAAGTATCACCTCGTCGAATTATGTAGGCTCATGTTCAATGACTTCCTTATCTCACTGCTCATCTAGTACCGCTACTATTGGATATGAAATCGATATATCATCGATCAGCTCGTCCTGAATCGATGATATATCATTCACTACTACCTCGCTGACTCATTGAACGTATCATTTATATCTATGGCTGATTTTATCAAGTTAACTTGAGCTACCTGCTGCAATGTAGGCTGAGGCTGTGCTTCATTAGTTTGCTCGGCAATCATTGTACGCTATCTTCTATCATTAAAACCATCGTAGATACCTTCGACCATTTACTCTTGATTACGCTGTAGCAAGGATTGAAGCCCTAGCAGGGTTTAATTTACCCGGCAACTTGAAATTGTATGCACTGTGACTTCTTCCCAGGTTTTGATCATGTAATTTAATGCCTAGTGTATATTAATTATTTTTACCGGATTATTACCTGTATATCCATCAAACATATTTCGAGTCTATCGACGTTTTCAACGGGCCTCGAATATTGATACAATGCCCATATCGCATAGTTGACAGTAGCCAGTGGCATTGGCTGGTAAAGGAATTTATTTAGTCTATTTTATTTGATTATGAATCACTCTATAGGCATTGAGACGTGGCGTGGATTTATGTTATAGTATGAAAAAATTCTAACAAGCGCAAAAGGGTATGTGAAGTGGTTAAGAAGCACTAATTGTGGTTATTTAATTTATCGCATCTTTTAAGAAATGATTCATTCAGATTCGACATTGTTACAATTATGGGCCCGGGGAAGTATCACATGACATGCTTACTTTATATGAGTAGATAAACTTAAAGTAGAGTAGAGTGATTTATGATAAGCGACTATTTGTTAGGTTGTTATTTTACCTGGCAGTGGAGAACTCTTGCTACTTAGTACTCATGTGCGGCCACTAGTCAGTCAGATTCTATGCACATGATCTCTTCTATACAAACAGCCTCAACACTTAATCATACTTACGTACGTACAGCACATTCTAGCTAGATGCTGTGCTTATCACAACACTCCCCTTTTCAGTAAAGACTATTAATCAGGGTGAATGTGTAAAGAATGTTTGTTAGAAAGCATTGAAATATCATTTCAAGGCGACGGGTGACTTAACCTTCGTAAGGCTATCATATTAGCTAACTGTTTGGACGATGATATATACCCAGCCTTTATGTATCCTTTTTCTTATTGGTCTTTACAATAATTATTTCGAAGGGGCAATATGTTTAGACCGTTTATGGCTGTTGTGGTTTTTGATTAAAGATATAGCCGATCGGTTGTCAATGAACCTTATACATGTAGCTCCATCAATCAGGTTACCAAGGCCTAACTCTTCTAGTAGCGACTTGATCCATTGAAGCTCACGGCAGGTCTCAATGGCTGCGAGATACTCAGCTTCTATTGTTGAGAGTACCACTTCCTTTTGTAGTTTTGAGCGCCAGCTAATTAGGCCGTTTATAAGCATAATAATCGATCCAGACGCTGAGCAACTACCTGCATTTCAGCTGCAAAATCAGCCTCTGAATAGGCTTCAAGAAGCGGATTAGCTTTTGATTTAATATATGTAAGTCCTTGATCAGGATCTTTTGCAATATACTTGATAACTCGGCGTGCTGCTTGAAGATGCTCCGATGATGGCTTGATCAAAAAACGTGCAAGATAATTGACTGCAAATGAAATTTCTAGGTGAGTATTGATTGCTAAAAACTGCAGGCTACCGAAAATTGAATTGAATTGTTTTTAGTTTTTTGTTGTTGTATGCACTGTGCTTCGCTTGATTCTATAAGACGATCTAAAGGAGAAGATGCTGGTGTTCAGTCTTTAGATTAAGCACGCGCATATCTACCTTGTGATAGTACTAGTGTATCTGGATTCGGGTTTGCTATGTGGATTCCCAAAAATAAATAGGTGTTAATGGTCTTCAGTTTATACTTCTTATGTAGTGCATACATCAAAGCATTAATTTTCTGAATGTTGATTCCTATTACCTGGAAATCATCTGAGTAAATTAGAGCAAACGTGTCCTTTTGCTTATTAGTGTAGAAACTTATATCTGATATTATTGGGTGAAGACAGTGTTTTGCAAGAGTGGCTCGTGCATCGTCTTGTCACAATGCTGCCGCTTGCTTAAGTCCATAAAGGCCTTTGCGGAGTTGTAAAAAATAGCCATTCATTTCAAATCCTTGCGGAAGTTCCATATAGAGACCAATATCAAAGTCTGAAAATAAAAAAAACTGTGGGTACATCACCTTGCTTACGGTGCTAGCCAAACTGGTGTGCTAGAACTAGCATTATGCGATCAGTTTCTGACCTAGATTTTGGTGTGAAAGTTTCGTGATAGTCTATTCCTTCTCGTTGTGAATAACCCTTAGCTAAATATCTATCTTTCAAGACTACCATCTGACCTGAACTTCTTTTTAAATATCCATCTATATTTTATAGGCTTATATTTTAATGGGATATCTTGACGTCTGATTATGCGAATGGCATCTTTTTCTTGGATTGAGCGAAACTCTTCGCTTGCTGCCTTCTTCCACTGAGTGGCATCAGAAGAAGTCATTGCTTCAATGCATATTTTAGGATCGATTGAAGCAAGTGCCGCTCTGCCGTGGTGTGAGCGCTTATAATCATGACTTGCTATTTCTCTACCACATCTGGTGCGTGTCATTTTTATTTCTGGAGAAATTGCTCGTTTCTGACCAGCAACTGAAGCTACGGGATCCTAGCCTATCATAATTCTGTTAAGAGCTTTAGATTCATGCACGATGGGCACGATGGGCCTCGATAGAATCGGTGAGTTCGATAGGCCATACAAGTGAACTTAGCTCCCTTTCACCGTCTGCTTCAGAGAACAGTTATTCAGTATCAGCGAAGTCATCTGTATTTACATTCTCATCAGTTCTTCATGTTAAAATCAATCCAGGTTCGATAGGTAAGTTTTGCGATGGAGTAATTGAGTTCTCTACTTGTTGTTGTTGTTAAAACAGAGGTGGTACTTGCTCTGCTTGTTGATCATTTGGTGTAGAAGGTGGTGTATGCTCTTCTCTGAATGATAGGCTCGCGGCTTCGTCTGGTGTTGCTCCTTGGGTTGTGAGAGGGGATGTTATGTGTCATCTATATTCCATTACTCGATGAATATCTCTAATACCCAAGATACTACAACGAAGATTAGAAACCCCTTTTGGATTAATAGATAGTTAATTAGATCTAGTCAAGCTTTCATGGTTTAGCGGGTCAAGTCAGCTTTAAGACATAGACTAATTGATACCAATCAGTCTGTCCCATACGATTGATAATGACATGGTGCTAGTAATTTTCGATAGCCTATTGTATCAAGTCATGATAGCAAAGTAATCGGCGAATCTTGAAGATTTTCAAAGTCCTGGACTTAGATATACCCTTCAATTCTCTCTCTATCGTTAAATTTTGAAACTTTTTAAACCTCGCCGAGTTCGAGTCTGCTTTTATTGGAGCCTACTTCAATCACTTTTACAAAGTCGATTGTCCTTAGCAATGGTTATTTGTCTTCAAGTGGACCTTTCATTCTCAGGAAGCCTAAATGTTTTCTTTAGAATACCCGAAGGTCTCGTTTTTCGCATGGTCAGACTCAACACGAGGGTATAGTGGGGCGACCGAAGGACACGAGACCAGCGCCCACACTGGCTTTTCATCGCCTACAATATTTTCAACATCGTTCCTTTTACACAACACTCACTTCAATATCATGGCTATTCCTCTGTGACTTCACGTTCCCTGTGTTCGAGGGGAAGGCAAAATTCTAGGAGATGTAAACTAAATACACGCTTTAATACGCCACCAAGTTACTAGAACGTTATTAAAGACGCCAATTCTTCCAACTAATAAGTTTCTAGAATCAATTTTGTTGTATTCGTTGTTTTTTGCTGACGAATGATTTTGAACGGTTTGATGAATCGAGTTTTGGCCATACTGTGGACAATTAATATATGAGGTATAGCACGTATTTTAAGACGTTTGTGGGTATTTGAATTTCTTCTATTTTTCGTGTGTGCTTATAACACTATTTCTAGGTACATCATTGTCTGAACGGTGGGATATTTGTGCTGCTAAAGGAAAGCTTAGAAGGCTTAAGATCCACAAATGTCGTATGGTACAAAAGTCTTGTTGATCTTATAAATTTGTTTTCCTGGTTGCTATGACCTCGGAGGTTTGTCTGTATTATGTCTGTGGTTTGGTCTGGTTCTCGGATTTCCGTTCATCCTAGCACTGCACACTAACTAGCTCAATTGGACTAGTGTATCGAAAATACCAACCCCTACTAATCTACTTTAAAGTTTCGCAACTCCTTCGTTACTCGCTTACTTAATCTGCAGTTAATAAAATACCGTAAATGATCCATCCACTGTAGACTGTAGCAAGACGTCGGAAAAGCAATAATTACCATATATGGTAGAAATCTAGTTTGAATAGCTTGTGAGTATTTTGGACTTTAAAAAGTGCAAGGGCTGAATAGCATCGGAACAGTACTTATCCCGGATATAGAAGTGATCTACTGTGAATCTGGTGTGAATTTGGTGTGTATTTTTATGATTATAGCTTGTTTTTCTAACACAGCACTCTTCTCTCTAACTTTAAGAATCTCCTATGCTAATTGTATTAACTTCTGTTATTCATTGGAGCTATCAAGACTTCTTGTACTCCTTATGCGGTATTCTGTTATGCATATCCCCTATTTGTACCTAACGCTTATTTATACATATGCACTATTAATAAGTACTCGCGTCTAGCTCATTTGAGTATCCCCAAGAATGTGTGATTCACTAGAGCCATAATTTGGTAGTATTATTTTCTTCATTAGGATTTTACTTGAGGTCTCATAATTGATTAAAAGAAAACCTGCAAAAATTTCTTATAAATGGATTTCTTACAGAGAGATGTTGCTGTAGATTATGGATGAAATACATTTCTTGATCATAATATCTTAGACAGGAAATCCATTGAACAGGTTTTGGCCGATATTTGTGTTGCTATAGTAACAGCAGCTTTAAATTGCCGAGTAAATATTAAATATTTGTATCCAAACAAAGTTTAAATCAACCTCGTTCTTATAAAACCATAGTCCAAAAAATTCCAAAACATGAATTAATCTCACAGACAAAATTTGGATTGGGGCTTTTTTTCTTTAACCTAAAATGGCTAGAATCACTCGATCAAAGAAACTCCAAACCTTGGAAGAGCTAACTTATTCGCCGAAAACTCGAGATAACTCCACAATAGCGCACAGTACTCGAACCCGATTGCGCACCAAAGATGATAATATTCCATTGGAAGAAGATAAGGCCTTGGTTATAGGACCTAAGACATCGGACACAGCTCTGGAAATGATCTCTGGAAATGTCTCTACAAATAAGAACAGAAAGTGCAAACTAGTCGTTAGATCATTAGATGAATCAAGAAATAATTTCAGCGGTCATTGTTCTTCTACAAAACAAGTTAATAGACTAGTCAAGAATAAAGACACTGGTTTGAGTATCAAACGACCAAAGAACAGTTAGTATTTTCAGTTTACTATAATTTGTTTTAAGGCTGATTCTCTAATTAATTCTTTTAATGGTATTACTCCTGTGTTTTTGATCTTCAGAATTAAATTTCTTGGTAATAATAACGTGAGAAAAAACGCTAATGAGACCTGATACATGGCAAAAGATGCTACACCTAAATTAACCCTCGTTGACCCAAATAAGGATAATTACGATTCATCATATCTGGGAAGAAAACAAACCGTTAATGTTGATGAGTTATCAAAGAAGTCTTATAAGAAATCTATGGATAATGCGCGACGGTATATCGAATGTCTTATCTCTGAAAGCAGTATTACGAACGAAATTAATCCTGGCTCCGTGAGTATTGATGATGGAGAAGACTCATTCATTACTCAAATCATAAGTCGGTCACCAGTCAAACCTATCTCGCGTATTGATGATTCTGTTGAGGAACTTGATCAGCTTGAAACAGCCCTTGAGGTACTTAATGAAGTTGCTCAGGTCGAAAATATGATTGAGCATAAGCCGCATCCAAAGTTAAGAGTGTTGGCAACCTCTAACACTAGACCCATCGTTACAAGAAAAGCTGTTTCGGCCATTTCTCCAAAATTTTCTACGATTTCACCCGCTAAAATTCAGTTACCATCGAAAATTAAAAATAATCCCTTATCTAAAGCGACAGTTCATAATGACCTGGCTCATCCTGCGCAAAATATAGAGTTACAAAGAGAATCACAGCATAATAGCACTGCAGTTGACTCCTATAAGTCTCATAATCGACCAACACAAGTATGCTCCAAGAAAGTGGCCGTTAAACCTTTAAAGGATCAAGTAAATATACGTTTTAGTAAAACTCAATCCACTACAGCTGTTCATCAAGTGCCAACTACAGGCTCACTTAAAGTGAAAGAATCTAAATCATCTAATAACTTAAAGGTACCTAACTCAGAAAATGATGTATTCACTCGCCTAAGTACTGGAACTTATAAGTCTCGCTCAATTTCTCGAAAGACTGATGAGAAAGTGACCCAAGTTGCAAGAGCAAGAAAATCATACCATTTGCCAACTCATAAGGCTGTCAACTCCACCCCAAACTCTAGAGATTTATCAAGAGAAAAGGATACGAGTGCACAGTTTAGTCGGCTTGTTAAGTCTCAAATTAGTCGAGAAAGTCTACATAAAACGAACTCAAGTCTTGTTCCACCTCAGGATCTAAAGCCTCCGCTTGGAAGTTCCTCACAACGAACTTCATATTCCCATTGTACAGCTACTCTTGAGCGAGACAAAAAATCTAAAGTCGTTGGCGAAATCCGTAGATGTGAAACAACCCCAGAGAAAGATATAGAAAAACAGTTAAAAGAACGAAAATACGCTGCCGATCTTGCTCGCGCCGAAGCTGCTGAAAAAGGTCGTAAGGCAGTTATGGAGTGGGCCGAAAGACAAAAGACTAAGAGGTAAATTTATTCATAAAGCTGAACTAACAAAGCTTCTTGAAATTACTTTGAGAATTCGATGATATCCAAAGGAATTAATTAAACATATCGTTTAATATATAATTCGCGCGATGAGAAGAATGATGAAGTCCAATAAGAAGTCCCTCACTTATATAACAGACTTTAATATGGATGAATACTAAAAAAGAAGGGAACAACGTAAAATTTTGAAAAATTAATATTTAAGCAGCTTCCAAGTAATCGAAATAATTATTCATGTCTGTGTATGGATTTAGTGTCGAATCGCCAAAAACTTTCAACATGAAGAAGTATTGAATTTTCACCATTGATGCGATTTAGCTAATCTAAGTATATGTAGAAAATATCTCGTGCTTAAAATAGATGTCTACTAGTAGCTTCTACGCGTGGAAGAAACTTCTCTAATTAATGCTCTGAGAACGATCAGAAATATCTACATACTTCATATATTATTTCATAAAAATAAGGAGATTAGAACAACTCATTCTTGTCTTTTGGAATTTATTTATTCACTTAGTTATCAAATCTAGGCCTAAATTTCGGATTAAATTAAATTATTCTTTTTCACAAAAAGATACGGGAAATTTGAAAGTCTGTACTAATTAGTTTCGGTCAGATTTAAATAAAATAGAAGTTTGTGGAATTTGGTGAGGAAATTTAAGGATGGGTAGGAGTCAAAAAAGGAACAAAACTAACATATTCAGAATGAGAAATTAGATTAACTAGTGTCGATCAGTATACACAACTTACGGTATTGAGAGTCGAAGTTTCAAAAAAAAAAAAAACCCCTATTAGAAAAATTACTTAACATCATTGTATGTTATAGTTATGAGCTGGGAAGGTATTGGCAAGCATGTGTTGCAGACCTTTTAGCAGATTGGAGTTATCACAAGAATTGT
>MCFK01002215.1:1084-15869 GCA_003610855.1 Erysiphe neolycopersici | reverse complement strand
ATGCTTTATCTACCAGATTTGTAATAATTAGGAGTCTGAGGCAATTTTAGGCCTTCTTGTATATTTTCTCCATTAATTGCTCCGCTCCGAATTCTTCGGGGGTTGCTATAGCAACTTTTCTCACAGCACTTTTATCTTTTCCGGAACTAGACCAATTTAATTCCATCGACCATTTAAATAAAGGAGTTCTAGGTGGGGTTGGAGAAGATTCTACAGCTGCAAAGTTGGCAAACCAAGGTAGGCCCTAAAGACTACAGGTTCTTTTTTTTTCAATTTCGTTCTCAAATACTGCCAAATTATATCGATATAACTACTAAAGGTCGTGCACATCAATTCACGATGCTGACGAGTCGCGATTACTTCTGCAAGTTCTTTTGGTCATATTTTTCAAATGAAACACTTGAGATTACATATTTCGTATTTAATTCGAAGTTAAAAAGTAATATGAATATGTGTGTATAGTATAAAATAAAACCATACTATCGTCACTACTTCTGAGAATGCCTGGAGTACTATTGAAGCCGACATAGAGTTGCTGAATCATTTCACATAAACGCAGTGAAAGAAAGTAATTGAACATTGAACATTAAGTCACATGATTGTTTTTATTGTCATATCACGTGCTATCCATATACTCGACAATTTTGTCATGTACAGTATTATCTGCAAAAGCGGTCACGAGAAAAATTGCTGCAATTACATACATGTTGGCTCTATTTCGGAGCCGATAGAAATCCTTGAACAGACCATTTTTCAAACCTCCTTCTTGGTAGTGCCCGAACATCATGAATCTAGTTCAAGCACACATCACATAATGGCCTCCTCTTTCAGCTTTGTAGTCATTTTTTGTTCTACCAGACGAGCATCGCTAGTATGATTTACTTTTACTTGGATTACGGTGGATGTATCATAATACGGGGTTCTTTATGTTGGTTTCCAATATTCCATGAGATCGGAAAATTTCGATATTAACATCATTATTGATTGCTACAGAAATTTGTATGAACATTTGAGAGTAAATTTTAAGCTTTCAGATCCTGTTACTCGAAGAATGTGCTGTATGAAAGAACAAAATACATGCACCCCAGTTTTGGGTTGAGCATCAATAGTTGAAATTAAGTTAAGATGTTGACTGACAACATTTTCTGAAGGCTTAATATTCGTTTCAAAAGGAGGGCCTAATAACTGGTATTTGTGAAAAATTTGGAGAGTTCCAAAGGTTTATTCAAGATGTTGATACTATCCTTCGTGGGCATCGTCAATCGTCAGCGCACAAAGTTTGACGAGAAGTCCATTACCCCTGCCAAGGTTATGCAGGGATTCTCCCCGTGCAAATTCCGAATTATTTTTTAGACAAACATTGTTATCAGAGTATTGTGCCTACCCATTCATCAGCCTATTATTCCATTTAGTCCTGGCTTAAGAATCGCGCTGTTCTTTTTAACTTGAGCCGTAGGTTAGCGCCTAGGATTTTTCCAAGCTTGGCCTACCTGAGATGACGGATATTCTCCACAACGCGCCCATAGTTCTTGATAACGGCTCAGGGACAATTCGTGCTGGATTTGCTGGTGATGACCTTCCAAAATGCTTTTTCCCGTCTTTTGTTGGGCGACCAAAGCATCTTAGAGTTCTTGCAGGTGCATTAGAGGGAGATATATTCATTGGTGACCGTGCACAGGAGTTACGAGGATTATTAAAGATCCGGTATCCTTTAGAGCATGGAATCGTTACAGATTGGGATGACATGGAAAGGATATGGGAGTGGGTATACGGTGAGGGACTTAAAACCCTAAGTGAAGAGGTAAGTACGCCAGTATTAGGATCTCAATTGCACGCTAAAGCTTAGAGGAAAAGCATCCTGTTCTTCTGACGGAACCACCACTTAATCCACGGAGCAATCGAGATGTTGCAGCACAAATAATGTTTGAAACATTTAATGTTCCTGCACTCTACACTTCTATCCAAGCCGTTCTGTCGCTCTATGCTTCTGGTAGAACTACTGGGATTGTTCTTGACTCCGGCGATGGCGTCTCTCATGCTGTTCCCGTATATGAAGGATTTGCAATGCCAAGTTCTATTCGTAGAATTGATGTTGCAGGTCGAGACGTAACGGAATATATGCAATTATTATTACGAAAGTCGGGATATGTCTTCCATACGAGTGCTGAAAAAGAAGTCGTTAGGTTAATCAAAGAGAAAGTTAGCTACGTAGCTGTGAATCCTAAACAAGAAGAAAAAGAATGGGCAGCTTCCATTGGTAAGATTGGTGATGGAAAGAGTGTTGAGTATACGTTACCAGACGGGAATAATATAAAGGTATGTTTGTCACTGAAAAACAATTCATATCCATTATTGACATCCCAGATCGGTGCGGAGAGATTTAGAGCTCCAGAAATTCTCTTTGATCCGGAAATTATTGGGCTTGAATATTCTGGTGTACATCAAATTGTTGTTGATGCGATCAACCGAACAGATCTTGACCTTCGAAAGTCCCTTTTTACAAATATAGTTTTATCTGGAGGTAGCACTCTCACAAAAGGCTTTGGTGATAGATTATTACAAGAATTGCAGCGTCTAGCAGTAAAAGATATGAGGATAAAGATCTTTGCACCGCCTGAGCGCAAGTACTCTACATGGATTGGAGGTAGTATTCTAGCAGGATTGAGCACCTTTAGAAAGATGTGGGTCAGTATAGACGACTGGCACGAAAACCCAGACATTATACACACAAAGTTCACGTAGGGTCTTATAAACCGTGATCGACACTTAAACCTTCTCAACAGCAACTTTCAAGTCCAAATGGGAACTTAATTAAGCTTGAATTGCCTATTAATAAAACAAAAACGACAAGTGGAGTGTTCTTAAATCAAAACGACATGCTAACATCATTAGCATTCAAAAATGGGGTTTCAGATCATTCAATCAACAAGTTGTCTTGTATCCGATCCTATTCCCGACGCTTTTACTGAAATTTCATAAACCCTGATGCATCGAGCAAATAATCTTGTTTGATCTGCTTAGGTTCAGAAATGATTAAGTTAGACGCGATTGTTAACACAAGAAAAGTAAGCTAAATAATACCCATCCATCGAAAGTATTAATCATCAAATGATATGAAAATAAACTACAATTTAGGCTTAAAAAACTATTTGGGCTTACAGATTTTGAAAGTGCACGAAAGGCACAATAGTATCCAGAGTACTTATACTGTCTGTCCCTGAACAGGCGCCTCTCTTAAGCCCGTCAATTATCAAATCTCAATGGGTTTTTGCGTGTTCAGGGCCATGTACATCATAAAAAATATTAATACAAACTACTATAGTACACAAAGAAATCAAAAACAAAAAAAAATTAGCCCAAAGTTGCTGCCAGTACAATAATTGTGAGAATAATTGCTAAAATCAAGAGAAGACAACAGGCTTTTGATCTTGCTTGCTTCTGATATCTAGCTGCGCTTCTTAATTCAAGCTCTGCGCCTTGAGTATCTACTCGTGTATTTTCAACGTTGTCATGGATCGTATCTAGTAAATCACCTTGCTCATTAACAATATGCGCAACATCTCGAAAGAGCTCGTTCAACTCAGTTACTCCCTGCTCTATATTCCGAATCTCAGCTTCGCGCTCTATGATCAATGAATCTTGAAAATCAACTTCTTCTTGTGAGGCTAGTCGTAGTTGATCAAGTGATTGTTCTTGATTTTGCTGTCCTTCTGTAATAACAGATTGCTGTTGCTGTTGCTGTTCTTCCAATGCCGTACGTTCAGCGGATGCCTGCGTGCGCTGTTTCTCTAAAGCTAGTCTTTGAACATTTTGAAATTCGAACAGATTATTCTGAAATTCTCTCGCCAGTTTCTGCTGAGTATATTTTTGAGAGGGCTAAGTAAGAGCGACATGAATCAGTTTTCTATCTATTTAAAAAAATTTTAACTTATTTTTTCTCTCTTACAAAGCTCGTAACAATCGACAGCAGGATTCTTAATTATTATTCTTGTAGCTTTCAAAAACTTACGTTGACATCTTCCCAAGCTTGAATTCTCTTGACACCTTGTCCAATTTCCTTAAACGCTTCCGTTGATTCTTCTAAAAGATTGTGAACCCTTTCTCGTAACCGCTCCTTATCTCTCTTTGTTCCAATAAGCGCGACATCATTGTTGATCCTTGATATATTCCCAGTCAGGGTAAACAGTTTGGCCATGAGCTCTTTGGATAGTTTCTGGAATTCCGGGTCGTCGACATATTGCGGATCTTCGAACCTCCGAAATCCAACATTTTGGGATTCTAAAGAGGATAAGTGGTTAAAGGACATTCTTGCTAATAATAAGAGCTAGGATAGTTCATCTATGGTCTTCTTTTCTTTTTCTTTTTTTTACCCCCTCTTTAGTAGTAGATCATTTAGTCTTTTTGGTGTATATATGTATAAACATATATTTTTAATGCCGCTTACTGACTGCACAGCTTTTAGAGCGCTCTTATCCACGGTAAATAGATCTTTGTTGATTGCATAATGTTGTTGTATTAGAAACCCCCCACCCTACCTCAATCCCATTCGCCTAAGGTTGTTTTATCCAGGGTTCTTTTTTTTTCAATAATATCACATTTATTTATGCTATACACACGATTGGCCACAACAGACAAACAAACAATTCCAAAATACGCTGCTATATCATAGGTTCTGTGCAGTAGTGGGGACTATATATCTATATTTAGGACTAAAATAGTAATTATTAGGGTCAATCTATTTGAATGATCGATCTTTCAGTCTTGGAGACAGAAATATATTTCCTAAACCAGAAAGAGAGAGCATCCTACTGTATAATAAATTAGGCCTGGTTGTACTGATTCGTGTCATACCCCTAATTAACTAATTAGCTGTATAGCATTATCGATCATGATGAAAAAGCCCTTGGTCTTAGTAAGCACTAGTTTGCTATTTGCACTTTCTATTCAGAGCCACTAAAAACCCACCCGCAAATAAGTTACATTATCAAGCAATGTCCTAAGATTTTCCTATTTCTATTTAAATTTGAACTACTTAACTCGATTTGAGTGCTTTTCTGTTCGGATTCAAGCAATGCTACTCTAGCGTTAGCCTCCGAAAGAGCATCGCCTGCTTTACTCAACAGAGTACGATTGCTTCGAGAAAGGGGTTCTGATTTTTGGAAATCTTAAATTTTCGAACACAGATTCTAGGAGCTATGGGGGGCACCTGTAGTTTTTTGAGATGAGTTTGAAGTCTATTAGGAGTCAGATGGTGTTACTAAACTTATGATGAAGTAAGTATCAACTCAGGATTATATCCAGTAACCCCCCACCAAGCTTCAAACACCTGCTCAGAAAGGAATTTATCTCTAGCTGTAGTATTAGCTATTAAAAAGCGTTCTTTATTTATTGATGTGGCATCATCGAGCGTTAAATAAGATATAAATTTGTTGCGCCATTTCGATTTTGTAACTGAAGAAAAGCCGAAATCAACCTTCTGAAGAAAATACAAAAAATATACAGAAAGATTTTGAGGAATTTGATTTTTTTCTTGCCAAGTGACATAAACACTATTTTGTTAGTATAGTATTATGTATAAATATACGTTTTAGCAACTCTATGCCGGCTTGATTCTTAATAGTCCAAGCATTTTCAGAAAAGTAGAGATATCATCAGGTATATTACAATAGAGAATCAGATTGTTTGCAGAAATTAACCTTTGAAAGTAACGGGACATTGTAGTTTTTTGAACATAACGAAAACGAAAACGGAATCAATCATACACACTAACTCTCTATTTTTATAAAATTTACTGGGAGCCCTTATCTTAGTCAAGTTAGTGACTACTTGGGAATTAGTACATGCCCTGAGGGCTATTTAAATCTCGTCCATGTTCTATACATCCTCATATTTCACCCCGAATTTAATTCGCATCTTTTCAAAGAGTTACACGCATCTGCTATCAGTGCTAGCTGCGGTAACCCTTATCTTCTTAATCTTTCGACTGTTGCAGGTTAGACCTTTTGTGACAGAATTAGCTGTACCAGTTCTAAATCTACCTTCGGAACACAGCGCTATGTATGAGAAGAGGATGAGCTAGCAAGGAAAAGAATGAAGTGGAAGACGATGGAATGTGATAATAGATATCTTATAAAGGGGCTTTGTAGAACTATAGTGTAGATTAGAACTAGATGGAACACGATGAAAATTTAAGGAAGCTTTTCATTGACCTACGTAGTAGGAAATAGAGGATGGCATCAGGACGTATTTAAAGGGAGGATATTTCGTAGTTTAGATACTTAGACTTATGTAACAAACTAGTTTTACTGGGCTTGCTGTATCGTACATCAATGAAAACTGATCCGGCATCATCGAATTACCATAAATACAACATGTACATTGCGCTAAATGAAGTTTTGTATACATATTTGTCAGAGATTCGTGGCACACATTTACACAAAGAAGTCGCGTGGCCATTTCTTAGACCCAAAGGCATGAGGGTGGCTAATCACAAGTGTCCTGCATTAATGTTCAATCCATATTCAGTTCCTCTTGCTCTTCTGACAATCTTCGAAGGTTTTGATGAACAGTGGTGTGTGATTGATGACCATGTATTCTATTCGGCTTTGAAAAATAGCATTGGGGAACACCAGACGAAAGGACTACTTTCTTTTGGGTTTCATAAATACTATTTTCAAAACCGCGGATTACATACTGGATGACTTGCCTAGGGAATTTATTTTCGATGTTTTTTGTTGGAATAATATGGGTTCAAAAATTTTTGATGTCTGCTTGGAAAGTGGCCAAAATCATATAGGCAAGCTTGACAAACGCTCAAGGGTAGACCAAAACTTTGCTATAAAGATGTAATACGCCCCTTGAAAAATATCGATAATCTGATGGTATCGCTACAACTGTCGGCTTTATAGTGCACGGTGGATAAGCCAAGATGTGACACGATGTGTTTCAATATCAGGATACCCAAAGTATCGTTCAGTCCAAAGTCATGCGATCGATCTACTTGAAAGAGTGTGTAATACAGTTTTGCATCTTTGTGCACTCTCCTATTTTCTACATTTCAGCTTCAGATTTATTCTACACCCCAATTAGGACTGCTAGAACATCTTCTTGTATTCTTCAATTAATCTTAGTGTTTGAAAACTGTTTAGGGCATCTTGATAAGTGATTCTAGATAGAATGTCTTCCTCTTCATCATTCTCAGTATCAACTGATTGATCAAACTCCACTATAATCCTGGATCTAGTTTCCAGCTCTCTATCTGATCAATCAATGTAGACTATGTGCTAGTTGTTGACCGTTTGCGCTTCTCGCCATGACGCTAGCATGTCTTCAGTCGTCGCCTATTCTTTATATCAAAGCAATCGATACTGCGAGACTGGTGACACTTACTACATTATTGAATAGATAGGACATCTAAAAGCATCCATACATAAAGCAGGTCGTTTGAACGCGTAAATGTATTTATGGGAAATGATGATCGCGAAGAAATAATAAGAATAATTACAGGAACGCACGGATACATTTCTAAATATGCATCCCATGTGGACATCTTCGACAAAATTAAAGTGGGAACTATTTTCTTGACCAATCAGAGCCGTAATCCACCCAACTTTTTGAGAGCCCATTAAGAGATTATTAGAATAGTGCACACGCGTTTTGGGAAATATTAAGGTGTTCAATGTCCCACTCTAAAAAGCATCCAAAAATTTTTTAAACAATCTTCAGTAGCCATTCGACTGTTGTTATTGTTTACATACAGCTCATTTAAGTGAACAAAACGATGTCATGGATGGCCTTATTTATCCATGTGGGACTGAACTGATTTGATTGTTGCTAGGAAATCAAAGAAATTTCGCACTGATTGGTTAGATAATTTTTTGAGCAAATCATAACAACCCAAAACGATTGGGCCGCAGCTCATTTGCTTTGCGATGACACCCGCAGGTGTGTCTCTATACGTCGCGTCAAAATAATCGATCCAAGACAACCGTAAATTAGAACTCCGCTAATGTTATTGTAATCTCAAGCGTTATTATTGTTCCAATTTACTAACCTACCGCTCGTGGTGTAATCGCTGATGACTACTTTTCAATTCTCACCGCTAGACCCTATAGCGCAGCCAACGGAACAGAATTTAGATGGCACCTTACGCAGCTAAAATCCGTCCATACAAGGACTTTTTAACTCCAGCTCTACATCGCAGGTTCATAAGTGCGCTATCAATTTGTTTCGGTCTTTGCTACTTAGAATCCATTATAATTGGAAAGAAAAACTCAAGTTCGTGTCTGAATTTTATTTATGATAATATTACTAAGTCACACTAGTTTTCTGGATATGGTTCCCTCTTGGAAAAACTGGAATAAGGGCGATATTCCTTTTCATCTCAACTCTATGTATATTTCTATTAAGAGTTGCACAACTTCATATCGGCTACAGGACATCCTATTCAGGGTGGAATACGTTCAGATCCTACGCCTTCCGATTCCAAACTCTGCAGACGGCTGCATGGTATAGTTTTTCAGCATTTCTGTTTTGTGAAACATACATCTGGTCGTCGTCTAAGGAAGGTGGCTTGAGCAGAACAAAGTATATTCCTAGAACGAATAGAAGCACATTAAACGAAAATCCTATATATCTCACATGTTTCTTCCTTCTCTTAGCTCTAATACAAGCCGCAATTCACCTATTCAATGACAATGATCAAATAGAAATTCCTGCTCATAAATCCATAGCTGCTGGCTCTTCTAAAACAGAAGCTGATTCTGCTAGTCAAAAGCTAAAAACCAGACTTCCATTATTAGCTCTGACTTCGGCTAAACGATCTGTATTGATTACACTGATTTCACCCTTTATTTATTCTTTCAATCTTCCAATTTACCCTTATTCAATTAGGAAACTAGCTTGGAGTTTAAACCGATCTTGGGCAAAATTGTTATGGACGTTACCCAGATCAGGTTCACTTCCTACAAAATGGCCTTTCCACTGGAGTATATTATGGACATGTGCAACCTCGGGGTTCCTCTTAATATTCTTATGGGAAGTCAGTAATGCAGCTTTCTCGGTTTACACCGCCCAAGAGCCACTAAAAAGCGGACAGCCCATTACACAAGAGTCCCGTGATCCGAATGGGAGCCTTATAAATGGCCTGAAGTGTCAAAAACTACAGATAAGAGTGAGTTGTGGGGGGTACTCTATTATTTGCATTTGCTAATATAAGATAGGTTTATGCTTTTTGGGAACTCTTTATTATTTCTCATAAATTAAAAATTCGTCGCAAGACTATATATAACGATATCGATAGAACAGGCGGCTCTAGTTGGTCTCAAATCCGTGACGCGTGCTTTGATGTAATAAATGGAATTTCAACTCGTATAAACAATTATGAAAATGTATCAGTTAGTAATGTTTCCACTTCTGAGAACATTTCTTCACTTCCTCGACTATCGGGGCCATTGAAGGAAGGCCTTCAATCCCCAGGAGACATTTTCACATCAGCTCCTGGGCCAACATCTCCTGTGCAGGGTGTTTCAAGAGCTATGCAGAAATTTGCCAAAAGTAGGGGACAATCACCATCGTCTGGCTTTTCTCCAAAAGCTAAAAAATTAATAAACGCTGCTGAAGATATTATTCTTACTAAACAACAAAAACAGGTATTATCCAATATCCGTTCTGGTGGGCTTTTAAATAAATGGTCATTAAGATTTTTGCAAAGTTATTTAGGATGGCCTTTTAGACAAGAGTATCAGCGAGTTTTAGCTACCGTTGTTCTCGGTACCCCATACGGCGATGTTGGTGTTATTGTTGATGCAATTGAATCACTAACTAAACTTGTTATTTGTAGCCTAATGGAGGATCAGTTTGGTGAAGTCCAACGGGATTTAAAAGCTATTATTCTGAAACTTACAGCAACGATAACATGTCTCGAAAAGTTTATGACTAGCACAAGCGTGCACTGGACAGATGTATTAGCAATCCAGGAAAGCCCCGAGGTCAATCAGATATTGGATTCTTTGAAAAGGAGCTTGAGTAGCATTCTTGCTGCCTTTGAAAAATATAGTGGGGATATTGGATTGAGTAAACACGATTTAAAAATGGCAAAAGAAGCAGCTAGTATTCCTATACTAGAGAAAAATTCAGAAATAGAACATCCAGAAACGCTAAAGCTTCCAAAATCTCAGAAGCTTCCAAAAAACCAGAAACTTCAAGAAATGCGACAGCTTCAAGAAATTAGAAACATATGATTGACAGATATCTGATTAAGCCATCCTTCTAGAATACTCTTTTCATTATGATCTATGTTTTCTAGCTACTTATCAGTGGTGTATCACTAGGCGAGTTGACCGATCAATATCCTGCTTTTCCAAATGATAAAACTTGATCTCAAGATATCTGTTCGATGGCATTAATCAATCAACTCGAAAGAGAGAATCTTATACGTTTCTTTCCCAACAAAAGTAACATATATTCGGTGCCATGGAGGAATAGTTTGAGCAAATTTCTTGTTAAAGAAATAATTTTCAGAATAATATGGCTAGTGACTTTGATCGTTCAAGCCCATATAGCTAGCTGGTATTACTAGGTTATGACACTAAGGACACTAACAATCAACGATATGATTTAAACATCTTTCACAGAAATTGATTCTGCTATCACTTTATACATTACTAGCTTTATTTAATTTTCATCTCACCTACATATATTTGATAGGTTTATAATAAAAAACAAAAGGGAAATAAACATTATAAAGGGAATTAGTACAGAGTCATGAAAAAATATCCCTTGATGTAGAGATTGGACTTCCCCTGTTGAAGTAACGAGAACAAAATATCTATTACAGTATGAATTTTTAAAGTGCAATGTTGTTCAATAAAAAGTATTCAATGTTTTATGACTATAAAAGCTTGCTAACATGTAATTTCTAGTATAAATTAATCCAATTGTGCTTTTAAATCCTCCTCATAGCCCACAACATCGTTAATAATTGGGGCCAAACTTGCGTTGTGGCCGGCCCAAGGTGTAGGCTCTTTTGTGCATGCTTTTCGAATTGCTTGAGGTAAACCTCCGATTGTTGATTTTGTGGCATATCCTTGTCTGTCTAGCTCTTCGGCCAATTCCTCCTGATGATTATCCATGAGCGTGTCATTGGGGACAACAATCAACGGTATTCCATATCGTAAAGCCTCCAATATTGTTCCAGCACCTGTGGTCAAAAGTTAATCATTAATTTCAAATCTTTGTGATCGCAGTTGGGAAATTACCCGCGTGACAAATCACAAGACCTGCTTCTGAAACGCCTACTATTGACTTGCATCTTTTCATCTCATCACTAAGGCCTCTTTGATTAAAATCAAAAGCCTTTAAGTTCAGGTCATAGTTAATTTTGGGCTTCCACTGTTTAAATAAATTTAATGATTCTCCACATTGATAAGTAATATGTGTAAATTTATGGTTTACGAACGCTTGAAGTGACCCATGTGAAAGGGCCGATTTAATAAGTTCAGGGAATGCCGCCGTTGCTCCAGTAGTAACGAGACATTCCCGGCGAAGTATTTTTTCTTCACTCATCTCAAGACGATTTAGTAGAAGTTTCAAAATGCAGTTTTTATGTATGTATCTTAACAATTGAACTATTTTGTCATAAATGTGTGTGTAGGATAAAATTTCACACCATGTCCTGGACCCACATCTAAATGTTCGATATCTGAGTAAAAAATTACATATCTTAGCAGCCTCCACAGTTATGGCCACGGCCTTCTGGAGCTCTTGGCTAAGAAAAGCTCGTGGTAGGCCATTGAATATCGCACAGCGCTACACAAGTGAAAGAATATCCACATTTTCAACGACTACTGCTTCTCAAAAAGAACCAAAACTTGATGATATTTTCCCGAATGTGAGAAAGTCAACAAGGCTTAGTGGAGATGAATATGCGAAGATTGAGGAATACGTCAAGAAGGATCTAGCTGATCCAAGTCCAGATGAAGATGAATATGAGAATAAAAGCTTAACTGAATTGAGCCAGATGTTTCTCAACGAAAATGATAATCCAAATGCGTATGATGACAACAATGATTTGGTATCAAATAGGTTTTGGGAGAATGTGTTCAACAGCTCGTATACTATGAAAAAGCTTGATGCGCCCGAAAAACCGAAAAAGCTAAAGCAGACATTTCTGAACATGGGGGAAATAGAGCCATGGGAACAAGAGAATATGCTACCTGACGATGAAGATGACTTGACATCGCTCGGCCATGGTGAATTAGAATTACATCGAGAGCTACGACATTATGCTAGGCTAGCAGCATGGGAGATGCCTCTACTATATAGTGAGTTCAGTTCTAATTTACACGAAGATACCTGCTAAAAAGATGCAAGAGCTAAGAAAACCCTTCAAGTTGCCTTCTGAAAATACACCACTAAGGTTCAGATATACAACGTATATGGGCGAACAGCATCCAGCAGAAAATAAGGTGGTACTTGAATTTTGTGTATTAGACATCCCAGATCTTACAGAAATCCAACGAGATAAGTTAAGAAAGCTTGCCGGGACAAGGTGGAAACCTAAAGAAGACATTATTAAAATGAGCTGCGAAAGCTATGAAACACAAGCGCAGAATAAGCGATATCTAGGCAGCGTTCTTGAATCACTTTTACGAGAGGCTAGAGTATTGAATTTTACTTTTCTCATAAATCAACTCCTATACTGACTCTAAATTAGGACCAAAAAGATACCATGCTAGATATTCCCTTGTATACTAAGCATCATTCATCAAAGAAGATCCCGCGATTCCCTCAAGAATGGATCATGACTGAAAATCGTCGAAGAGAGTTAGAGAGTCATCGTATTGAAACTCTAAAGAAAGATAAAAAATTAGAAAAGGAAGGGTTACTAGTTGATGGTACTCAGTGTATAAAATTGATAGAAGAGAAAGAAGTTCTCGAGGCAGAAGTTGCCGTTAAAGCTTAAGGTTTTAATAATTATACATCTAGTATCAGGGGATGAACCTCTAGGGAATATAATTAAGGTGTAATAAGGGTAGAAAAGATAATTATATTCAGTTAAGTAAAGTTGAGTTATCTACATCAATTATTAGTCAGTTACCTTTCAAATATATCCGCTTATATAATAGATATATTATCTATACCTACCTCATGTTTAAAGCATTCACACGCTCCTACACCATTTTCTCAACATAAGGGAAGAAAATAATTACAGAAAACGGCGATGTAAAAAAAGCTCTATACATATCCATTTTTATCTGCCTTAAAAATTCCACATGGTTGGGAGATTTCTCTCTTTATCTGACAAAATAAGTAAGTAGAATATTTATGATACAAGACATGATATCATCTTGCTAGGAGGCTCTTCAAAAAGTTGATGCGGTACAGAACGTTTGGGTGCTGCATGAATATATGAATCTAGGCGACAGTTCTATAATAATACTCCATGAGTAGATTTTTCATATTCTGGGGGTTATATTTAATCATAATACTATAATATAATACTCATCAGCTACAGTTGTAAAAATATCACTCACTCATGTGACAAGGACAAACATCATTAATCAAAATATTTGCGCCTTTTTCTATAGTTTCTATGTAAGACTTGTTTTCTCAATGATTGATTGATATTTATTTCCTGAGAAGATATGGGTGGATTGAGACAAAGATTTAGCTAAGTTTAATTTTGGTTTTGTCAATATTAAATGCAAACGTCAACCACGTTCTTGCAAAAACATCTTATCTGGAAATCAGATAAGAATACCACGTAGGAATTGAAGTTTGAATACCAATGAGTACTTTTCTGTTTTTGTTTTTCATAAATATTAAACTGCATTGTAGGGAATGTTAAAGATAGAGATCTTGCTGTCACCCATATCTATAAAAATGAAGGGATATAGAGTGAAAGATTACAGAAATATCACAGAAATTAAAAGGAAAATTCATGCCAAGAAGTAAATTTTAATAATGGTTATTTATCACCAAATTCTCATTCCCATATATCCGGATATTTCGAAAATTCCCCGTTGCATTTGATGTCTCCACTAGTAGGGGAACCACAGCTTGACTAGATAATATCATGTCATTCGATACTTGAACTGGTATTAGGGTTGGAAAAGCCCCCCCGAATGATATTTGGCTTGGTATAATTAAATGCAAACCCTTGGGACTAGGTTAGTCAATGGATCAATAAAATAGAATTAGAGATCAATCAACTTACAATATAAGGGTAGAAGCCAGCGTTCACAATAGCGGCCATTCTATTTCAATTGAAGTAGAACTCTAGCAAAAAAGTATTAACTTGTGCGTGAACATATAGTAAATTTTCAAGATCAAGGGCTTACAAAAATAGGATATGGATAAATGATTAGGTCGTAGATGTCAAAGTTGATAGAGTAAAATTGAATGAGAACTATAAAGACTATGCTTAGAATATTCATCAGGGGGGACTTCAAGTTCCCATTTATATATCAAAATAGTAAGCTTTTCCATTGTACATATGAATAGTATCCCATTTGACCGTTTTTTTTATTGAAAAGAAAAAATCTGATCAAGTTATTCCAGAAATTCATTGGATAAGAATAAGTTATGTTTGGACTATGTCTTGAGTTTATATCTGGAATATATCAAATTATTTTGAAGAAAACAAAAAAACAGACAACATGAAGCTTCTACAGAGGATCTTAGAGTTTGAGTGACTCATTTGTCCACTTCATGCATTGATTGCGTAGGAATACTCTCGCATACATAGCCCCTACATGTGATGGGACTCAATCCAGAGCAGACA